>JBAIZZ010000306.1:4382459-4618824 GCA_037355905.1 Heliconius aoede
CATTTTCCTAGAATCACAAAATACTAGGATACAAAATAACTTGAGAAGTAAAGGAAAACCCGCCGTTTCCGGTTGACATACATTTCTATACAAACGTACAGTGTATATATGTATATATACACTGTGTATATATATAAGTGTATATATGAGTGTGTATATACATGAAACGTGTAAGTATAATAAATGTGTCATGAGCTAAATGACGCTTTGTCACGTAAAAGGCTAAACTATAAGAAACAAGTAATTGAGTGATGAACGTTGTCTGTACGTCACTCAATTAAATCGATACTCAACATGTAATTTTCCTTCATCGAGTTTGTTTATTTTCATTGAATTTTCAATGCGTGGGTGGTCCTTAGTTGAAGGTTGGTTATGTCACATGAAGTGTAACCTTAGCTAGTTTTTGTTCGTATTTTTATTATGCGGAATCGTAAAACGTAAAAATGACACATATAAATATGTATTTTGATTTTAAATTTATGATAGCTTGAGTCAATCGTTAATTTTAAAATGACATTTTCATGGCTGATTCAAACATCGACTGATGTAGACGAGAATTGTGTGGACATTGTACACGATGAACACAAGCCTTCAACAAGCCACAGCTGTCACGTTGACAAGGGCTATTAAGTGAAATGTAAATAATTGCAAGTAAATAATCATATTAATATTTAATATTATGTTTATATTATTTTATTTATGCACGTATTTATTAGGTCCCGGACTCTTGGCTGCGGCTGCGGTTTCGCTGAGAGACTCGCAGTAATTGTTCTGGCGTGCGGTCGCTCGGTGCCATCCTAATAACCATATTTTCTTCCTAAGATACTTGAGCCTTGATTGTGTCAGCCAAATGGCACGTTTTATTACGCAATAATATCACCGCGATTAGCATGTTTGCAGTTTCAACACTAAATTCTTTCTTAATCAAATTCTCGAGGAGGATTTCTTGTGGAATGTCGCCTCTATGGGGCTGGGTTTATTCAGAAAACAAAGTGAAGCTGTTTGACTACGAATTCTCGTGTAATCATAAAACTTAAGTTAGGCACAAAAAACAAGTATAAACACATAGAGCACGTTGTTATATATAAATAATTGAATTTTGTTTTCACCTGGCATTCTCGCCATCGTTTGAATGGACATATCGCAATATTTGTACGACAATTATAAAAACAAATTCAACTTTGGTGGCACGTACGAAAAATTTCACATTACCAGCTCTTCGGGCGTCACAGGCGTCACAGGCGTGTGGTCGCATTAATTAGACGGTTTGTTCAAATACTTCTGAATGGCCGGGAAAATTCCAGATCAGTTTTGAAATGAGCGGGTGGCCTTAGCTCGACTCGACCCGACATACAAAAACAAGTATATATTATATATAAAATATGAATAGTAAGTTGTCATTGTTTATGCATGTTTGCTGTTTGCCGTGTGTCTAATTTGGCGTTCGAGCTTTTGCATAATAAAGAATTTACAATAAATTGTAGAATATTAATACAGTAAGTTTAACTTTAACTTACAGTCATTTGTTTAGGGTTCTGTACAACGAAAAAACGGATCATTTTTAGAAAAATAAAGTGTAGACACTTTATTGTCCATCTGTCCGTATGGATGTATTAATATGATAGCTGAAATTGATATCTAATATCCAGTACTAAGGTCTCTTGCAGCAAAAAAAAATAAGCTGCTACACCAGATACGAGCATCTATGAATCGGATTTTGCTGCATTTTGCGTAATTTAAAAGTTTTAGTACTTCCGTGGACCAATAATTTTACGAAAATACATAAATAACTTTTCCATTTTTCGGCATTTATAATATAGAAAAAAATTAAAAACCTATATTTGTAATTTGTGTAGTAAACACAAATTACACCTAAGTGAATAATTTATTCGAAATCTCTTTCCTCTTTCTATTCCGGTTACCTTTATATGTTAAGAGAGTATACAATTACTATTGTGTACCTTGTCGTTATCAACAAATACTGATTTAGTTGAATTTCACATTCTAAGTTTACGAATCATTTCAATCTTAGAGAAAGTTTTGTACCTTCCAAATATAATGCCAAATACTTTGCTTACATAAATATGTAATGTAATGTATATTTAAATAAATATTTATGATTATGAACAGTTTACTTGACAGTAAACGTTTAAATATCTTTAATCACTACATAAAACACTTCCATTACATAATGACGAAAAGGCAACGGATCACCGAAAGTACGCGGCTAAGAATTTAACATGTGGGGAGTGCACTAAGTGAGTATTTCCCGAAATATCTACGAGAATGGAAAGAAAACTAAATTTTTCATTTTATAGCCCAGCAGGCTTTACTAGTAAAGCAATAAAGTCAAAAACACAGAACTTAAATATTTGCTAATATACACCGAAGATGCAACGACTTAAAAGCTTTATTTTTCAAAACACCATTGAATATGTTAATGAAGACCAATTTTTTGGTTAAAAATTTTGCATTGAATTGAAAAATTCATGTAACGAATGAATCAAATATTTTAAAACTCTCGTAAATATTGACTCTTTGTTGATATTTGCGTGAATCAAGAGGTGTTAATGTTGACCTCGCTTAGGATTTTCTGAAGACGTAACTGCTATAACTGTCGAATATACAAAATATTTTGTGTATTTTGGTTTTCGATCTTTACGAGTAATTATACATTTTGTGAGTTAAGTTAGTGCTAACTAATACTACTTTTTAGACATTCACATAGTTAAAGACATGTAGTGCAGAAATATGGAGGCCATCGTGGTTCAGTGGCACAGCATCACACTGTACGCTACACTATTGTGACTTTGATTCTCACCCGGGGAAATTAATTATTTTCTTTTCTTCATTCTGGCAATACCAAACAAGTTTACAAGTCTCGAATTTGTATGGCTTGCAGAAAACAATATGAGTTGACTGTAGATTCTTACTGCCTTAGCTGCTATAAGCGGGATATAGCGTGAAGCTGGAAAAAAGGTATATATATACCTCATTACAGCAATTTCTGTCACCAGTTTTCTACTTTTAAATTCTATTTTAATTTAAATAATATGTAATTAATTCATTTTAATATTTTTTTATTAAGATTATGAATTCTTAAATTCATGTGCTATAAAAGAAAAAATAATTATTGATGAATATTATAAGAGTAATTAATTAATATGGAATGCGAATAATTTTCTTTAATGGAATATTTTAAACGGTTAAATTGTAGCCATCCATCCGTTTTCAAAGTTATCTGTCCCATCTGTTTACACAACGTTGATTAAAATATTGTTTCGAATATAAAATACAAAGAGATAATTAAAATATATGAATTAAGTAATAAAACAAAGAACTGATAATTATGTATTGCTTATATAATATCTTTACTGTACTGCACCGATGACATCAGATTTTTTCTCATTCTTAAAGATTTTTCAAAAGGTTCATCTACTTAACTATGTATTTATATAAAAATATAGGAAAGCTATGATCTTATGTATTAATATATTTTCAAACAATTCCTTTAAATATTAATAACGCTATATTGAGAAATATCAAATATATTTTCATATATATCAAATATATTTGAATTAAATAAAAAAAATTACAATTAAAATTAGCGGAAAACAAAACAGCTGTGTCGTAATTTATATATATATATATATATATTATATAATAATTTTATGACATGTTCTACAAGAGACTGTGCGAGAGATATGTGCTCTTGACTTCTGGATTAATCAAGCTGCTGTGCTAACAAGATCATTAATTACTAATGAGAGTGAGTAAGTGTGTGACTAAACATTGATAACAATTAGTCCTCTCAGCTACTTTTTAAAAGATTTTTTTTAATACCCTATAGAACAATAAGTAATAAAACGCTATTGCGTTTATAATACTTTATAAAATTTAAGCAGTAATTGTAACAAAATGTTGCATTAAAAAAAGCTTCACGCTGTATCCCGCAACAGCAGGGTAAGCAAAGGGAACCTAGTGTTAAAACACTCCGTTGCCATGCATTTCTAAGATATACTACAAAAAGTTGAAAATGCAAATAAATTCGATTTTAATATTATAATTGCTTCCAAACACCTATTTTGAATAATTTATCCAAATTAGTGATAAAAAAAATATTTTTTTATTTATGACATCAAAAAATTAACATTTACGTTATTTCACACATTTATAAGGAAAAATAATTAAATTAAATATATTACTAAAAAAATAATTCCCAGAAATAATGTGTTTTGTGTAATATCTAAATCTGCGACAGTTTTGAATACGATTAGCCTCGCTAGTCACAATTTAAAATACCCAATGACTTCAACGCCGTTAGGTAATGCATTCGTCAGCTTCGAGTTATCAGAAATTACTCAGAATACTCCTTATTTCCTTCCATGCTGGACGATTGTTGACGCCGTCTTGCCACCCCCACGGATTGTCTTAATACTTCCCAGGGCTTCTGTGAGGGACACAGTGTAAAGCTAAAAAAATATATTACTACGATTATATATGTATATGATTTCAGAACCAGTAAATAAAACAAGAAGAAGCTTGCTTGTGGCCATTATTTATAATAATTTTGCGTGAAAATATTGTACCGTTTATAAGATACTAGCTAAGCCTACAACTCACACTACTCCAAATTCCACGACAATCGACTCGGTTGTTTCGGAATCTATAGCGAACAGACAAGCAAACACACGAACAGACACTTGTTTTTATATAATATATTATATGGGTTAGTATTGAGCTAGAAAAAATCTGAATTAACAGTGAATATTATACGAAATGTATGGAACTGGTGGAATAATTTCATTTGACACTGTTTTGAAGAAATAAGCACATGTATGTAGTAGAAAAAAAATCTATTTTTCGTTTTTGGTCAAAAAAATGGTTAAACAATTTTTTGATTACTTAGATTTATTATAGAAAAACACAAATGCAAAATCAATAAGTTTTTTCTATAGAATGCTTGATATTAACATATATGTTATTAAAATATAATTCAGCAAATAATGACACTGATATACATATCGCGATAAAGAATTCTTTTCAGTAATAATGACTTCAATATAGTGACAAATCATACACTTAATACTTTAATCTTTTGTTGCAAATATCTATATTAACATCCGGCGGATATTTAAGTGTTATTAATAAAATGCACTTATGTTCTTAAATAACTTGACGCCATCCAAGTTATTGTTATAAGCTACGATGACTGAGTTCAATTCCGACTAACAATATAGGAAGTCGCTCAAATGGGCGGAAAGTCGTTGAAACGGAGAATTCATTAAATACGTCACATAGAAAATGCGTGGTACATAGGTTAAATATATATATTAAATGTGACTATACTCGCAAACTGAAATCTCACGTAATCCAAAATTAAGAGCCTTAAGATTTTGACTTTAAGTATACTTTGCTCTATATAATAACTATATCTATACTCTTTCATACTATATTGCGTAAAATAATAATGATATTAGCAGATACAAGATTGGGATGCGTGAGGTCATTGACACTTCGATTGCTGATCGTAACACGACAGTCAATGTCGTCAGAGAGCATCTGGTGCAGTCAATATTGACTACATTAATTATGTCATAACCTTTAATTTAAATAAGCAGAGTGCATGCCACTAAAAATATTTTGATGGATGTAATAGCACTATTACTACAGCATCATATCTCATAGCAGAAGTAAAGAAATTCTGTAAGTTTTTATGTTAGGTAAATTTTATGTGGTATATCCTTATTATTATAAACTAAGTATCTGTATTACACTATTATAAAATATTATAAAATACAATCGTGTCAAAAAAGCCGTCGTGACACCGGCGAAGAAATGAAAATATTACATATAAATATTTCCTTGAGCGATAATCGAACCCACAACATTTCACGTTTACAGTCGTTTGTGTTGCAAATTAAATCATGTAATAAATCATATTCTAAAAATAAAAAAGATTTCCCAATGGATAAATATATTTGTTACTAAGCATGTACCGTTGGGTACCTACAAATATATTGCTATCGTTATCACATCCTGATATTGCATATTGGCGCCATGTCAAAACTGTATTATGGTAATAATTATATCGATGTATGTCGGGTGATATACTGATAACAGCCTATTTTAACAGCTATCAGTGTCGATGTAGTGATAAGCATAGATTATATATTATTTTAGTTTTTATTTAATTTTAAGGTTTAGACGCCATATAATAATCATAATTAATTTACTAATAATATTCTGTTCTTATTTCTTTACCATTGCTTTAAGTGCTTAGAGCAATGTTATCACTTTGTAGTACGTACATGGCACGCTAATTGCCATTTATGTATTTTATATGTTTATATGTTTGTATATAGCTATAATTCTACAAGAAATAGAATTATATATAAGGGCTCTTGGTCATATAATTTTATTTTAATTAAAAGCACGGGGCTAAAGCCGCAGGACAAACAAGACTTGTCGAGAAACGAAAATTTGTACAATCATGGTTAATTTTTTTATATGTAACAATTACATTTGTGTAAATCTACATATTATCTGATCATAATAAGTGAAAAATAATCTTTATTGTTTTTCCATTTCTTTTTTATAATAAAAAATTAATTTTAACACGGAAACGAACAGTTTAATATATAAAATAAATAAATCACTCGATTCTACTGCAAACAAGTTCTTTTATACTTTATTATATTTATTCTCTAACCATTTTAGACGTCGACTTGTAAATGTTAATAACCATTTTATTACAACATCAATAACACGTCTACTTTATAGTACGTTAAGTGGTTTCAGCTTTACCGACTGCCGAGCGTGATAAACTGCGTACATTGGCTATTGTTTACATTTCAAATATTGTCACGTTTACTGATAAGATACAATGGACACTATAATCTTATATAATTTATATTTATAAAATAATATATTGAAAAAGCAAAAAAATGTTTAATTTCATAGAAAAAAAAAACGCACAGTGCGTAGCTGCCCTTACTGGATCGCACCCAATGTAGACATTACTAAGGATGTACAAGATTCATCAATACACATATAACGTGTATTTGTCGAGTGGCGCGTCGTATATGTAATTGTACGTACAAACAGGCTCGGGCGCCTGGTTAACTATATCAGTAATGTATTAGCACTTCCCCTGTGTCGGTTAATCCACGAAAATATTCGGCGGAGTCTGTTTTTCTCACTATTTACTGTTGCTGTTATTATGTTTAATGGATTTGAAACGTGATAATGTAGATTATTATTATTATAGTAATAATGTATTTCGTGTAATATACACAGTGAGTGGCGATGGTTGACACGACTTATGTATTCTAAAACAGATGTAGAGAGTTCGATTTTGCGCTACTAAAAGCTTGTACGGGAACATACAGATTAAAATATTTAAATAAAATTGTATATTTTTATTTATAGCTATATATATACTATAAAGATCCAGCCGATCTGCGCAAACGAGCAAAGTTGACTAGTTAAACATGGTTTCTTAAAATTTGTTGTATTGAGGCCGCCGGCTTATTGCATTGGGCGTCTAAACAGCGCGTGTCAACTCAGGGAAATGCCTCGTCACCAGAGTGAAGAAATGGAAATATAAACACTTCCTCGAGTGGGGATCCGACCCACAACCGTCGCGATACAATCACACCCTCGTGCTGCTGTGCCACGACGGCTTATTATTTTGAACGCCTTAATTTTTTTTATATATGAAAATATAAATTTGGTAGTTACACATACTACCAAAATAAAAGATCTCTGCTTGCATATTTCTAGTCACTTCACATTTTCAAGTGAATATAACGGTTAGAAGTTCGGTTGAAGCACTCCACCTAGTTAGCAGTAGATCTTGTTGACGGATGCAACAATGGCTGTAGATAGATACCTACCGTATCGTACAAATATATATAAGTAATTTAATTATATAGCAGGGTAAGTTGAGGGACTCTGGAAACCTAATGCTAAGACAGCTAAGTGTCCTAGCATTCCAGGAAGTTTCCTATGAATACTCCCGTTTCCCACTTTTCTTTGAATTATTTAGGCATTTCGGAAGCCAAAAGCTCTTCTAGGTCAGCCTCACAAAGACCGGGCCGGGCGGGCCGGCATTAGGGCCAACAGCACATAGTTCAGTCCAGAAACGAAAAAGAAAACGAGGCATTTCGGATGGAGTGGCGAAATTAAACGCCGTGCTTTGCCTCGTTACCAAAACGATAATACTCTTCCATTTATAACAAAGTGAGTAGAGGGTGCAATCCTGTAAATAATGTATTTTTTTATAAAAATATTCTACTTACCATGTAGGTCACTATATGACAAGACAAATATTTATTTTGCACTGGATATAAATCCGCTTCTTGCAAACGGTAAGCCAGCATATTGAATGAATTCAACAGTAATTTTTGATATATATTGAATCTTAGTTTTAATAAGAATTCCTACATTTCGTGTAAAATGATTTTTTAAAATTATTTCCATATAAAGTATGTGAATGTGCATATTCTACAGTGTAATCGTAAGGTGACATCATGCACACCGTGTGTCAAGACGTTAAGCCTTATTAAAAGTACTTTGAATTTCTGTGTCACCCAAATTAATATGATAAGTAAAAAGAAAAAAAAATCAAAATATATCTATCCTAATATACATATGTACCTACAAATATATACCTAACAAGTATATAGTTATTTTTCTATAAATTTTTTGAGATGTTTGTTGATTTTATTCCCTTGATCTGAGTTACATTTACAAATTGTATGTCATGCGCATTGTTTATACCTATGTACATGTCAATAAGATAGTCATCGATACAGATTAACTCGAGTAAACTTTTAAGTTTAAAATATAAATAAATATATTAGTGTCCCATGGGCGGGGATTGTAGAGCGGCACCGTGATTCATTAGTCATATTCTTTTAGCATACCCCGTAAGGAAAATGGCTTAAGCCACGTATATAAATAAAATTAACATATAGAAATGTTTCCGATATGAAACCTTTTAAGCAAATACATATTAAGCTTCAGTGAACCGCTGTTAACCTTTCCAATATCAGAAATAATGTAATTTTACTTGTATCTTAAATTTTTCGTTGCATTAACATACAGTCGTTACATACGTGTATGATATTCTGAAGAAGAGGCCTTGCGGTCGACCAACGCAACTAAGTGTCAAGGTATGTTGGCTCTTCACTCGAAATCCATTAAGCAACACCATTAAATAAGGAAGAATATAGAAACTAACGTATCAACTAATCCGGAAGTAGGAAATATCAATTCAGCTCGTTACAAATCCATCGAATTTGGTCTATGGAAATGTGTGCTCCGAATAAGTTATGGTGATTTTGTTTAGTTTTATCGATACATAAAAAAAAGACAGGAAAATAAATAATTTATTGATAGGATTGAACTAAAGTGGATTTTCACATTATGACAAAAACTACAATAAAAGTTTATCATTATTAAATTTTATTATAAATATTACTTGGTAAGACTTAAGTTTTGCTTGGGTGGCGCTTAATTTCAATTTATCTCTCGTCCTTCCGCCTTTTGCCTTATAGGGAAAATATAAATAATTAAAGTAAGTAAGTAAATCAGCTTCACGCTGTATCCCTCACACAGCAGGGTAGGCAGAGGGAAACCAAGATACTCCGTCCTCCACTTTCTGCCGAATTTGCGTCGACACCATTACGTCGGCATATAAATTTAAATAAATATTTCACCTCCTCGAGTGGTAATCGAAGCCACACCTCGTTCTTCTGCGCCACGACTGGCTATAAGTAATTATAAATATATAAACTCCAAATAGAAATTGACTCCTTCCACTGCACAAGACGGCTTCGAATATATAATAATTTGAATTTAACCCTATAGAGTAACACAAAAACTACCATGTCTAAAAAAATGAAGATTTCGCTAAATTACTGTGCAAATAAAAACTTGTAAGGTTAAAACTGTTTTCACAGCAATTAACCATCTAATTGATATTTGTTAACGTGATACAGTGTTACGTTGTATAACCGTTTGTCTCTCGGCGCCTCCGCGCAACATACTGTACATTTAACAATGCGACAAAATACACGTTAAGAAAAAACTAGTTATAAGTTGACTCACTTTTTTGAGTAAGTGTAATATGTCGGAGCAGTAAATAGTAAGGATATTATAACAACTATAACAGCTTATTTTTTTTGGCGTTACATTGCATGCATCCCGCAAATAGGATACTAGGCAGAGAGAATCTAGAAACCTAGTGTTATGACACTCCGTATTCCAAATTTATGAAACATATGACACCACGTTACAAGTGCGAGGAAATGAAAATTTTAAATATTTCATTCATCCAAGCGGGGATCGAACCCTTATTATGGCCTCGACACATAATATATATATATATGCAACAATTTATTTACTTTCCTCAAATATTATCGATTGATATATTTGACGATTCAGTCTGATAACAATGGACACTAGCATTATTTCTAAATTTGTTTATTGGCATTTATTTAAATTAATTATTATGAATTTATAACTGTTTGGAAAATACATGCTCAAATACATGCATAAATTACATAATTAGTAATGTCAAATAAATGAAGTATGTCATTAAGTTTACTGCACAATGAATAATACCAATCGATTTATACTCTATTATTTATTAAGTAAAAAATATATATATGTAGTTTAAACACGAGCCTTGACGGTACTACGGAATCAAGACTAATAGTAAACGAGACTGTTGTGGATTCGATTTAATTGTTCGACCTTGGTAACAAGATAAAACGTGGTAAAAAGAGGCCGTCGTGGCGCAGTGGCACAAGGGTGCCGCCCGTAAACGCGACGGCTGTGAGTTTGATTCCCACTCGAGGAAGTGAAATATTTCTTTATGTTTATATTTCCATTTTTCTTCGCTCTGGTGTGGCGGCAAAGCGCCGCGTTGAGTTCTGCCACTCAACACGCAATGCCTCCAGAATTCGGCAGAAAGTGGGGAACCGAGTGTCTTAACACCAAGGTTCCCTCTGCGTACCCTGCTGTGTGCGGGATACAGGAAAATGTAAAAAAAAAAACAAAAATCATTTTAATAGACGAAAGAAATCGCATAAGATTAGAAGTTGTAATATTGAATAGTAGAGGGTTAGCTACAAAAAAATATCACTTTACCACAGTGGCGAACGTCCAGTAGGTACTTTGTAAGCCTATGTAGTGATCGAAGTAGTTACATAACATAATGCAGGTGTACCAGCTGAACAAACTGACGGCTTGCCATGCTATACATATTTGTTCTTCGAATAATTGGGTCCTTAGAAACGGTAAATTTTCATACAACAAATAACGAAAACATAAATATACTAATATTTACTCATATAAATATATATTATTACTGCGAGGTGGATGATTTTTATTATATCCTTATATAGCGTTTGAAGGTCGGTTTTGTTTATATCTAGTTTTAGTATCATCCCTATAATATAATAAGATTTCAAAAATATGTCTAAGAATTAAATTATTAACGTAATCTATGGGTTTGTAATATTTTTTTATGACATACGCTTAATAAATTCAATTAAGGTCTTAATCATGGCACAGTAGGAAAACATTTGACTGTAAGCGTGACGGTTATGGGTTCAATCCGTTCGATTTGATAGCTTTAGGAAGACAAAGGCTATATAAGATCTCATGCAAAGCGAATAGAGTTAAAAAATATATATATTATTATCCTCATTAGTATGTATATCTAACTAGAATTATTTAAATCTATTTCGCTAAATTTTTAAGGTTAATAGGTATTATCATCGTTGATAGAATAATCATTTCTAATCAAGTTTCCCCACCGCGTCAGAGTTTCTTTGAAATAAATACAATAAAAGTATGTTTCTGTGCATTTTTGGAAAACTAGTTATATTTGTATAGTCTACATATAAATTGTATTATAATATATGATTTTGATAACCTTGACGAGAATTTACATTGAACTTCCATCGCTTTTTATTCACAAGCGATAAAACGAAGCACGAACTGAAAAAAAAATAATTTATTTAAACCAAAACGGTGTTATCGTTCGGGTGAAGGATTTTCCAGCAAAATAAAAAATATAGTAGGTACGCCCATTGGCCCATTTTGATAAGACCGGACGGAGATTACGTCTACTCAAGCACTCAGGTGCATGTGTATTGACGGTAGAGAACTTTACCTTTGTTTATTTTTCATTCTATAAGCGCGTTCTAGACGAGCGCATCCATTATAGGTATCTATATAGTTAAATTAAATAAATAAACTGTATCCACGTTTTTATGTTTGTCTGTCTGCAACTGTGGCTGGTGGCTGCAGGTGCTTGTGGCGCAGGGGTAGAAGCGTGTGACTGCAAGCGATAATTGTGAATTCGATATCCACTCGGGGCAATGAATTATTAATTGTAAATATTTGCTTTCGTACACTCTCGTACTAACGCAAACAGCGGCGTTCAGTTACGCCGAGGTAAGGACACTAGCAGCAGATAAAAAACTACGTTGTTTTGATTATTTCTTTTATCTATTTTTATCTAAAAAAATAATAATAATATTTTCTGGTAAAATAAATAAGCAAGTGAAAACTTTGTAAGGTCACCGACAAAAATCTCAAGCACACACCATCTCAAACGCACGCACACTTATAAAAAAGTTTAGCTTATAAGTTTATAATCAAGCGACGTTTTTATCTCGTAGTCGCTGGCCGCCCGCCGCTCGGCGCGCATGTCACCGTCGCCGCTGAAGCCTTAGCGAACATAAAAACACGCGTGAAAAATACTAAAGCGTATATACATATGAAAATTGATTAAAAAAAAAATAAACGCGACCCATTAGTCAAAGACGCGTCGGCCGTCAAAGACGGAGTACGCCCGTTGAGTGCAGCTAAACGGATCGTGGAAAATATGAAAGTGTTGTGGAACTTTGCCTTCAGTTTCATTCAGCGTTTTTTTTACATCTTATTTTGAGTGACTACAAAAGCCCATTGTTCTTAACAACGCTCGTTAAAGCGTATAAATATGTTATTTTGAGTGTTTTCCGTTCAAATGCATGTTTAAATATTACATAAAGTGGATTGTTCAGTTTGTAAAAGAAAAGCGGCAGAGTAATTCGGTTAGATGTATGTTAAACATATTGTACAACGGGACAAAACATGACGGCAAAGTTCGGCTATGTGAGTATTGACTTTATATCTTAATTTATTGTGACTGTAAATGCGACCGGTTGTGGGTTCGATCCCCACTCGTGGAAATGGAATATTCATTTAAATTTATATTTCCATTTATATTTCCCTCTGCCTACTGTCTATGTGCGGGATACAGTTTGAAGTTGATTCAATTTGATTTAATTTTTTAAAATTTATTTTTACAACGTCGTGAAAATTTCTAATTTCCGCCGTCCGTTATCGGAGACGTTAAATTCATTCAGTATTTCTTTGCATAAAATACTGAATGGTTACGTATTTGGAACGCTTACGTACTCAACGTACTTTAACGTAATAATATAATTATGCACTTGTGGTTTGTAAACACTTAAATTAGAAAATGATTATAATTGTTTTAGAGTTTAGAGTACCACCACTAGATTACGGTGCTGTTTCTTTCCAGTGAGTTAAAAAACTTAACTCATTATAACTTAATTATATAATATAAATGAAAATAAATTAAAAAATATCTATATGAATTTACTAAAGTAGTACTTACAATAATTAATACATTAAAATACAACTTTTCCTTTAGGAAATAGACAGGATATGAAACCATCACTATCGCGTTACGACCGATATGTGCGGTCAGTCAGAGGGAAATATATTGTTGGAATTAGAAATTGATACCGAAATGTTACTTTATATCAGAAGCCTTTCTTTAGTACCGCGCGCCGTGTGACATGTGACGTACGCCATTGTAGGTATCGTGTATAGAGCGATGACTGGTAAAGGGGTCGGTAATATATGGATTTAAATTATATATAAAAGATGAAGGGCAAATATTTTTCAATAAAATATTTAAAATCAGCTTCACGCTGTATCCCGCACATATACGGTAGGCAGAGGGAACCTAGTGTTGAAATACTCTGTTCCTCTCTTTCCGTTCTGTGTAATTTTAAATTATTTCATTTTAAGTTTCAGCAAAATTTTTCCAATTGAAGAATTATTTATATATTTACTATAAATATTAATGACATTTGTATCTACGATCATCGCGTTTTCTCTGAAAATCCTTAACTGTACTACATTTTAGTTAATGATAGATATAATATATAGATCAATAACGATATACTTAAATATACACTCCCTTATTAACCTTATATAGTTCAAACGCTACCACTGAGCTACATGGTGGTCAGTGTCAAGTATGAAAATTGATTATTTAATGACAGACACATGAGGACACGGTCCCCAGTCATTAAACTATATTACACTTATTATATGTATGGATTAACATAAAACATTGGATGTTCGCAATTACCCCTCCATTTTCTCCTGCAAATAAAGGGTTCTTGACTCTACGAGCACAATGAAGTGGCAATCTACACGTTGCGAGCAATTTAAATATTTATATAACACATTATGTATTGTATAAAATAAGGAAATAATATTAAAATACTTATGATGTTTTCTTTTTCTAAGTGCTTAAGGAAAATACTAAGTATTTAAAACTGTATGTTAAATTATTTTATGAAAAATTGAATAAGGTTAATTTATTATTAAATATTAAAAATATTTAAACCAAATAGTTATTAAATATTAAAAATATTTAAACGATAATTAAAAAAATTTTTTTTAGGTTAACGTTGTATCTCGCAACGTTGAACCTCGGTATTAAGACACTCCGTTCCCCATTTTCTGCCGAATTCTGGAGGCATTGCGTGTTGAGTGGCAGAACTCAACGCCGCGCAAAATTTACAGCAATCTTGATTATAATTAATAAATATCAGTAGATATTAATTTTATTTATCCATTTATTTTATTTTTTTTACAGCAAAATTGTTCTATATTTCTCATATATCTTCAGAACACTTGTTGAATATAATAGTTTCGGGTTCGAATCTTTTCCTAAAAATAGAAAATTCGACATGGTGGCTTGTCACTCAATTTAACTTGGATCAAGCATCAAATTGAGTGATAAGTCACTATATTTGATGCTTTTATGTATATTTTTATGTATATATCTAATAAAAAAAAGTAAATAACCATGAGCTAAAAGTTATGCAAAACTTATTCAAATATTACGAAAAACAAGGATGTGGAAGCACACTTTGTGATGGTTTTAGTTAAGTAAGATACATGGTAAAGCCTATATATTTTGAGAAACTCTTAAGTAATATTTGACTTTAACTTGTGCAGCCGTTGGTTTAGCCATAGAAATTATTACACATGTATATTAGAATTATAAAATATTTTAACTTTAAATTTATTTAGGTTCAATGTTATGTTTTTTTTTTACAAACGTGGGAAACGTAACATGTTATCATTCAGTTAAGCGTTAAGTTTTCACTTTACAGGAAAAGACCGACGTGTTTGTAAACATAACGGTTGTGAGTTCGATTTCCATTTGGAATAAATTACTTTTGACTCTCGCTCGCTTCGCTCTGGCCATAGAACTATGCGCAGCGTTGAGTTCCACCACTCGTACACTCGGGAACGGAACGAACACTGTGTCGATTTTCCTGCGGTATATACGTACCTTGCTATACGAGGAATATCGTATGAAGTTAACAAAATGTAAAACTATGTAGAGCCAGTAAAAAAGCGAGTGTTTTTCCTTATATATGTAAAAAAATATTATTTACATATATTTACAATTTTATTTAAATAGTATATTTGTACAAGCTTACACTAATGGCTACATAGTGCTTTTACTCTCTATAATTTTTCTCAAGTTTTTGAGATTTGTCTTAGCCTGTTGATTGGGAACTCTGTACTCCATAATCTCTTAGAGTATAATGCTATCCAAAATTTAACGCTTAAAACTAATTGTAAAAGAGAAAATATCCTAATACTAAGCTTAAACAATTATTTTGAGTGTAAATTTCATGTTATTTTATTAAGTAACATGTATTCGAGCAGAATTTGTCAAGATTTTCTCGATATATAAACAATTTTATAGATCGATAACTTAAGTATAGCAAGTCTCCAGGTCGATGTGACATGGGTACTTTCAAAAAGCGCGTCTATCTCAAAGGGCCTTAAAGGCCAGCAACGCACCTGTAGCTTCTCTGGTGTTGTACGGGGTCGTGGGCGGCAGTGATCACTTGCCATTAGGTGACCCGAACGCTCGTTTGCCTTGTCCTTTTCCATAAAAAAAAAAGTAAAACTGTACTCAAAAATATTGCGCGGATGTAACCCCTAAACTACACTATAGTGGGCGTTAGATAAATGCATATTTCCTTATAAGGAATTAATATGTAAATCAAAATAAACAACTACAACACAATATTAAGTACTTCATAAGAGCGAACATCTTTAATTTATATGACGGTGTCCGTTGAAGCTTATTAACGTTTTTTTATGTAAATAAAAAGCATTTTTATTTGTTAATAAATCCTAATCATTATGTATAATTTATTACGGCCATAACAGTTCTAGTCTAAAAGAGGTGACATTTTTATTATAATTTATTTATTGCACAATATTTCTGTATATTGTATTTAAGGCTATATTTCAATCTCGACATTCGGTGTAGATTTAATAAAATTATTGCAAGTTATTTTTTGCAAACATATTATATTTAAAATAATTCTTTTATACTTATATAATTTTTTTTGTAGGTACTCTCCATTTTACTTCTTGTAATAAGATATAATTTTTTCATGCTTATATTTATACTTACTATTTGATTTATATGTTATAATTTAAAACAAAATATTCAATAATATTCTAATATATTATACTTTAGTCGGTTATTTAAATGACAGAAACTGAAAGAACAAACAGAACTGATGTTAAAAGAAATTTTCAAAAGAAAATCATAAATCAAAGTAAAATGCTTTATAAAATTACTTTACACGATTCAACACGACTCGCTCCCCCACATTAAGTAAACATAACTCAAAACTCTCCTCAGCCCTCGCAAAGACTATAATCAAATTGCCTAGCCGCGGCCGTAAACGTAACGAGGGTGAATTTTAAAGCTTAAAATCCTTACACTTTGTCTGCATTGATATTTTTTTTGCGCTAAAATGTACTCTATTTATAGTAAAAGTAATGGGTTATTTTTCATACAAAGTAACATTTAGAATTTCTCAGTAATTATAATTTATTATTCATGTATGTACCGTTTTAGTGGCTTTTATTCTACGACTTAACCAAGGCCACGGCGGCTTTCAAATTACCGCAGTTTTCCATTTTTATATAACATAATTAAATTGAAATTTGTATAGCGCAATATGACGTAAGCTAATGTGTTATAGGCTCTTCGTGTAGACTTATAATGAATTTAAACAAAACCTATTTTGACTCTGGGTAATCAAAGAAATCTTATACTGAAGGCAAAAAGACCAGATTGCTGTTTTTCGATAAATCGAAGGCCCTAAAGGCCCAAATAGCACATTTGACCGGATTTTGTCAGTCAGTAGTGGTAAAGCCGTAGTTTGGCTTGACAAAACAGGAAATTGGAAAATATCATTACTTCCCGCGAGCAGGGGTGGAATCCACAACCATTGTGTTAGTCGCTGTTGCGCTATGATGGCCTCAATGATCATATATGATACATACAAAAGTTACTTTATTTCACATCCATCGCTGTAATATATAAATAATCTTCTAAAAATGTATTAAAGAAAGTAAATAAATTTTATAATTTCTTTCCAGGTTACCACAGCTTGCCGTCTCTGCGAAGATATTGTGCCTCCTGATGGTAAGTTTGTTGATAAGAAATTAATCAATTATAATAGAAATTAAATTAATATTATGTATATATATATATATCATATATATATAACGTTATCAAAATTTAGCGTAAATTGCCCTGAGCTGTTTCCGTCTTAAATAGAAACTACTTAAGTTAGATTTCTAGTTAAGACACGTTATTGTAAGCAGGTACGAGACATATTCGGTATTATTAAGTCATATTGTGATGACATACACGGAGGGTCACAGGGGGTCACAGGGGGTTATTAAATACGTGGTGGATATCTTTTTATGATTTTTCAAGTAATTATTATCTATTTTCTGTCAATTATTATAATAATAGTAAACACTTATAGAAATAACAAGGTATAATTTCCTAACTTCAATCCGTGGCATGTCACCGCAAAATCTTAATGAAACAATTTACGTAACGAGTAAAAAAGGTCACTTGACCGGTATAAAAGGAGTCGTCATTTCAATTGCAACTATCATTTTATTCGCATTAGCCAAGTTTAATAGGAAAACGTCTGCCGCTCGTCCGCCGTACACTTTGCGCGTTACATTCTGGTGAGACTTCACTTTCTTTACCACATCAGCCACTAAATTTGTGTTCACGATTTAATACATAGGAGGTTATTAGTTAGAAATGTGTTGATATTTAATTATGTTACGAAGCATGTATGCTAGATTTGATAATGTTTATATGTTTTTCCAGATTTTTCAATGAAATAAACCGACTTCAAATATCTATTTATCATTCATTCCCTACGTAATTAAAAGATATTTGAAATCATTTAATTTTTTTTAAATAATATTATATTAATACAAGCAATGTACAGTTGATTCTTGTTGCAAGGATACAATCTATACGTAAGTATGTAATAGAAATTGAAAACACTTATTAATATCAAATAATAATAAAAAAGAATAATTACAGTCTTTACTTCTGTTATTAAAAAATATATATTACAGATGCGTTCTTAAGTAACCAGGTGTATTTAATACGTAGAATATACTCACACAGCGTTTACCGATCGCCTATCATTTGCCGTGATTGGACGGCTTACGTAGGTTAATGAAGAAATTTACTTTAAAGCTTGCTCACATCTTGCTCACATCTTGGCCACTGATATGTATAAGGCAAAGTTATTTTCTTAGCTGCGTTTAGTATTTTTTATAAGAAATTTATTCTTATGTATCACGTTAGCGTTTTATCCTGCAGGACATATATAGGATAGCAGGATAGACAGAGGGAATCTAGTGTTAAGACACTCCGTTCCCCACTTTCCGCCAACTTTTGGAAGTATTGCGTGTTTAGTATAGGCTTAGTCATTGAACTAATTTCATTTCCCCGTTCTGGTAAGATAGTACGGCGTTGAGATCATTCATTCATTCGTTTGAAATATGGGTGGAATACTCAAAAAGGCGTGTCTTGACTCTAGGTTTTTTTCAAAAAGCTAAAAAAGTTGTAAAACATTTAAAAGCCCAAGTAACATTATGAATACTAGATTTTAGGCAGTTATAAATATAATTTCTGCTTTATTTATATACAAAAACATATACGATGTTTTTGTTTCTTATTATTTAAGAATAAATTTATATCTTAGTACCTGGGATACTGCATGAAGTTAAAAATATAACCTAACTTACACTATTGCTATAGTAAATATTTCCGAATATATTAATAAAAAAGAAATATCATGGGAAACTTACTTATATTAACTTGTACTTCAATACAGACAATAGAAAAAAAACCGATCATGTCAGATTTACAAAAAAAAATTATAATGATTATTTATTATGCAAATGGTTAAAAATATGTGTTTTATGTCTTAAGAGTGATTTTCAAACGTGTCACGCACGAGTACAATAACGATCGCTGTGACGAGGCTGATGTAAATTTTCTTTGATAAAACGTAAGAAACTATAAAATATTCGTCATGTCCACGTCACGTCATAATTATTGTTAACTGTTGGATAAAGTAATATTCACATTGACTCGTATTTTACGAGATATTGTTCAGTTATAATGCAAAGTGATATTTTATTATAATTATATAGAATATTTTTTATTATTTTTACTCTCATTGTAAATCTCATGGAACTCTCATGAAAAGTCGAACTTGTAGACTCTTCGGTACATATATGTATGTTTAATTACTGCCTTAACGGAATTTTTATACAGGCTTCTATTAGCACGTCCATAGAAAATAAATCACAAACTTTTGCAACGTAAAGGTAAATTACAAAGAACAATAATCTGGTGTAATACTTATTAATTTTCAAATATTTCAATGAAAAAAATACATTGATTTAATGTTTTCCTTACCTTATCAACGAGTACAATATACTGCACTGTTAAAACTACACATAACTAAAATGCTATATAATCTTAATATAGTTCTGCATATATGTTTATAATTATAGGTATTATGAAAAAAAAAAATTATATTTGTCAGAATCTCTACAATCTTGAAGTAATTTCCATAATAAAATAATTCTAAATAAACTTGAAACTAAAAGAAGGACAAATTGTAAAACGAACATGTAACCAAAAAGGTCGAGCCCTTGTATAATATTTACAATCGTTGTTTTTCCATTTAAAACTTAAATTGGGCAAAAAAATGTGGCGCCGACGCTACGTAAGAATAATATTAATCCTTAATAGATATACTTTAAAAGAAAGTGCGTCTTTCTGTATGATATGTATAAGCCGTCGTAGCGCAGAGCCGCAAACGTGCCACTGTAAACGCAACACGTAGGTTCAGTTCCCACCCGGATAAATGAAGTATTTATTATAACATTTTATTTTTATTGAGTTCCACCATTCAATGCGCAAAGCCTCCAGAATTCGGTTGTAAGTGAAAATTGGAAGTATCTTTTTGGGAATGGAGTGATTTTACACTAGATTCGTAGGATCGCTCTGCCTATGGCTAGTTATTGTTATATACAGGATACAGCGTGAAGCTATAAAAAAATTTTAAAACTTCATATATTGGTTGAAAAAAATATTCCTCGTATACATTATGAAATAATATATCTTAACCTTAAATTTCACCCCCTAAACTGAAAATAATTTGACAAGCGGGCGAAACCGCCCAGGTCGGCTAGTAAGTCAACATAAATGACACCTTGTAAGGAATGTAAACTGACTTCATAAAAAGCAGGTCGCTTCATGAATGCAAGGTATTCAAATGACGACTCAAATGTCAAATCTAAATCAACAATTCTTTTTACAAAAGACATATATATGTTTATGGTTATTATTACCCTGTCACATGCGGGATACAGTATAAACTCTGGAGGCAATGCGTGTTGAGTGGCGGAACTCAACGCCGCGCTTTGCTTCGACACCGAAGAAATGAAAATATTAATGTAAATAAATATTTCCTTTCCTCGAGGGGGGATCGAACCCACAACCAGTCGATTTTTCAGCACACATATGATAAGAAAATGTATATAATAATAATAATAATAAGATAAAACCGGTACAAACCAAGTTGTATTATAATATTAGGTTATAAAAAGAAAATCTAAAATTAAATAGGCCAAGATATTTTAACGGATTACGTTGCATACGTGTATACGTGATCGATCGCTTAGCAGCCTCTAGTTTGTTTGCTTCGATCTTTTGTGAAAGGCCCGCGAACCTTACAACTTGGCAGGCCCTGGATCTACGTCGACGTCAATCAGTTAAGTAAATATAGATTTTACTTATACGACCTTTGTATTTTAAAAATTGTGTTTCATCCATTATAGGTGCTAAGATTTGATAAACTGATGATAAAAATAACGCTAATTCTCTCTAGAAAATGATGTAGTATCTACCTACTTATATCAAACAGGCAGACAAAATCAGAAGTCTTGGTAGAATTTTTTTTTATATAAATCAGTTTCACACTTTATCCCGCACACAGCGGATAGATAGGCGGAGAGATTTTAGTGTTACCACACTCCATTTCCCATATTCCACCGCATTCTACAGGCATTATTTTAATATAAACGTATAAAAAAAAAGCTTAAAGCTTCCATTGAACCTCTACAATTTTACTATAATAACTAACATTATGACTACATGGTAATTTTAAAACTTTCTAGGTTTGTGTTTTTGTAGCTCTGAAAATCATATATTTATATTGAATTTTAATTTTACTTAATTATTTACAAAATGATATTCATGTCTTCATTATCTTTTCAAACCAATTATTATGTCCACGTTATCAGATACGTATGTGTGTGATCGGTATAATACGTCAGTTAAGGTAGCTTGGAGATAAGAGATTTGTACTGAGAAACTGGACGTTACGAACGTTTAAAGTTATCTTGACTACTGACTAGACGTCTAGTCTTGTAAATGAAAAAATATCTAGATGTGAAAATATTTACAATAAGGATTTAGTTAAGTAAATGAAAATAAATATAATATGAAAAATATATATTAATTACAAAATCAAAATATATTTTATAGTGAAGACACTGCGAGAAATGGTGTGCGTTTGAAAAATGTCTCCATAACTATTAATAACACTCAGATTGAAAGCGTTTGTACTTTTGCAGTTATAATTAGAATTATTTCTCTTTACAACTGCGTCATTCAAATATCAATCCATATTTTCATTTCTTCTTTTTTTAACCTATAGTACTATAGTACTTTTTGCTTGATTTGGCGAAGAATGTTACTAATATTACCTAGAAATTTTACCATTGATGGGAATCAAACCTAGAACAAATGCTTCAATACTTTTTTTATTAACACTGCTGACAGTCAGGTCAGTGGTCAGGAGGATTACATATTTCTCAATTCCAAATCCTTAGCCATACAAATTTGTTTATATAACATGTTTATATCAAAATAATCTTCAAACAATCGCCAGATGACCCAGAAACGAAATTACAAATATCGATAACGCTATCAACGCTCGAGTACTGTGAAAATTTCCAATACACTTGCTCCAGATAGTTTACCCGAAGTGCATATGTGCTCACCCGTCAGCAATGCGTGCGGCCAGTACGTGAGATAAGCTTAATGCCTCTAAAACCAATGACCTCCAAAGGCTATAACGTGGTAATTGCGACGTCCACTACATTAAAGGTAACCAAATAAACGAATTACAAACATTAAATAATCAAAACAATTATATTGTAATATATTTGTGTTGGTGCTAAATGAAATCAAGGTGTACGTACTGTACTTATAATATATTTCAAATAATTTTTTTTGTTGGCTGTGTATAAAATATTCATAATGCCTAAGTTTTTTTTTTCAATTTTTATTTTATTTTATACATATATTTATATTATATTTTATTTATATTTTATACACTAATTACAACTTCTTTTGTCTAAGCTTTAATAACAATTTTTATTTCTGACCATTATTTTAGAAATATCGGGATATCCTCATTTAGCTACCACACGCTCCCCATGCAACCTCTATGTCATATTTCAGTTTTCTATACCCAATAACTTTCTGTCAATCGCCCAGTGACGAAAGACTAATATATAAATTTACTGTATCCAAATAAAGAAGGCCACTCGGATTGTACTAAACTAATTATTATAGAGAGGTCAAATCGGGTAAAATGAAAATTTATCCGATTGTTTGACCTCAAGTTGCTAAATAACGATTTTATAATACTGTAATACTTACAATATTTGCTATTACTAATTACAGTAGAAATATGTTTAATTAAATAACTATTCCTAGTTGTAAATATTATTAATTATGAATGTAATCGCCTCCACTTGACTGGTACACGAATAAAGATCGCGTTTTATTGACTCTTTGAGATACAGTGCAATATAATCATAAAACATGATAAAAATACAAAATTAACATAATTATTAATTTCATTTTCATGTGAGAATACGAGCGTTGGTTTTGAATGTGACATGTTGTGACGTGTTAACGATTATCGCTCAGGTTTATATTAATCATAAGATATTTTACTAATGAATGTGTTGAAATTTGACTGTTTTATTAAATTGTGTTAAGAAGTTTAGTGCCGAACACACAAACGTGTTAAGGTTATTAGAGTGCGTATACGCTTAATGTCTTTCAAGTCAACTTCGTTAATAATTGTAGTTTAAAAATATTTTTGGGTTTTACATATAGAAAATGTATATTTTGAAATCCACTCTATGTCTCTGTATTACACTTACATATATTTTGGTCCATATAATATATATCAATATACCTCTCACGAATCGATCCTATGATCTAGTCCACTCTGACGTCCAGTTAACCAATATGCCACATGTAAGTATTAAAAACTAACTATAGTGAACATGGTGAACGCGCGGTAACCTATGCTTTCCCACCTGAATGTGACACCGTGTACACACGTCCTATTAGCACCATATCCATTTTAGTGACACAACAGAAAGGGACTTAATGATATTCAAAATAGAAATCAAAATTGTCTGCACAATTTTGATTTGAGCCCTCAGTCTGACGGATAACCTGAACGCGACTGACCTATTAAAACGATCGATTGTTTCCTTATTGTAGCGCTCGGTAGTGTAAGCTCAGGTTATAATTAAATTATGTTAATAATGTAATTTTTATTTGCATTTTGGACATTTTATCTATTAACAAAATTAAACTTAAGTTACTAACTTGATTGACAACTATTAAAATATAAAAAAGAAATAATTTTATGGATATGTAAGTTTTCGCGGAGGTTGACGCTCCGTGAGGGAGGCTTTACGTTATTAGGCATCTACTTAATAAAATCTACTTCAACTAAGCCTTCTAAATTATAGTCAAATGATTACAGTTACTTTAACTACCAATCAGTCAGTGATTTAAATAAGAAATATGAATTAATAGAGCAAATATTTTAGTAGTCTCCATGTTAAGTTAATTGATTTAAATTTTAACTGCTATATGATAGGTACTAGTAAAAATATTATATACCGGGGTCTCATTATATTAATTGTTAATAAATTAAATAAATATAAGTAATAATTCGCATTAAAAACCGGTAGTTAACCGGTGTTATCATAGAGTCATATAAATATTAATATTTATCGTTAGTAATTGAAAATTGAAAGGTCAAATATATTTCTGATAATAAGTTTAATATTTAAAGAGATAACGAGTAAAAAATTAAGATTCCAAAGGAAAAATATTATTTTATTTCGACTGTTGATAGCAAATTTTATTACTATCTTCATTATATGTGAGTTATTTCATTAAAACTTATTATGACACTGCCACTCAACATGCAATGCCCCTAGAATTCGGCAGAAAGTGGGGAACAAAGTGTCTTAACACTACATTCTGCTACTCTCTCTGTACATACAGCGTGAAGCTGTATTTTTTAAAACAAATTACTGGTTCTCTTTCATTATTAATTGCTTTTAGTCTGCAACTTATTATACCACAAATACTTTAAAAAATTACAAATGTTAATCCTGCATCTCTACTAAGTTAATAATTCTTATGCTGCTACCTTATGTAGCGTAGGAATATATATATATAGCTTAAATATAAATTGATATTAAAAAAAAAATACATATTCCTGTTTAAAATTTAAATAATAAATACATTAACAATATGAGAAGCCATAAGAATTATAAACTCTACCAGGCCTCTATCACATAATACAAGCCGCCGATAGATGGCGCTGCCATGAAAAAATTCAAGCTATCGTTTGGTTCAGTCGTAAGGCATAAGTGAAAATTAAAATTGAAATTTTCCAGAGACAAAGTGCGGTTTGTGATTAATTCACAACGTATATTTTTGACGTGATCTTGTTCTTTGTTGAACAAAATCATATATTTTCATCTAATTCACGTGTTTCAGTATTTTCTATTCGTTACTTTCAGTGATAACTTTGTCCATTAAATATTTATAGAGTTAAAGATTATAGAGCTAGAGTTAGACGATTATGAATTCGATTTTCATTCTCTTTCAGGGTGTTTTAATATTTTTATTTTCTCGCTCTAGCAACAATAAAAATAAGTTAATTAATTATTTAGTTTGTTAATTATTTAATAGCTAATTAATTAATTGTAATTTTTAACAAATAAAAAAACCGGATTCCATAAACAACCTACCCTTGACGTATTGTCGGTTAGCGTGATATAGCGTTAGTACGTTCCTTTGTCGAACACATACGTAATATTAAGTACACACATATATAAACATCGGTAATATTAAGAAGTGATTTTATCATAGATAACATTGTCAGAAATTAATTAAAATGGCACGCGGGAAGCACTAGCTTTCAAATAAATATATAATAATCAACATCCATCATTCAAATAAATATATAATAACCAACACCTAGTCAGGCAAACTTATTTATTTTTTATGAAAACATCGCCCATTTTTTCATATTGTATCGTAAAATGTTTAAGCAATATATTTGATATTTCCAGGTGGTGATCTGCGGTGCGGTACCATCGATGGTCCGGTCGGTTCGCCTGTACAGCCAGTGCTCGCACATGTACGTCAACGTGTACCCAAACGGCACTGTAATGGCTCGCTCCGATGGAAACGAACAACGTAAGCTGTTTATACTTCCTTATTTATTATATAGCTTCACGCTCTCCCCTGCACATAGCAGGGTGGGCAGAGGGAACCTCGTGTGAATATCAGAGAGAAGTGTTAGTGCTCTTTGATCTCGATTTTACCACTACATTACAAAAACAGTACGATGTAAAATACAATAAATTACTACGACTGTTGTATATTTTAAATAATTAAATTAATTTCTTTATTTGATAACTTTTTAATTTAACTTTTAACACTTTTGTAACAAATAAAATAGAAAAATAGAATTAAAAAAAATATTAAAATTCTAAAAATAGAATTAAAACTAAAAAGACATGGCGTCTATATTGTTACTTTGTTAAACAGTTATTTAAACTAATAAATATATACATAATACTGCGATTACAGATAGAGGTCAATTCAGTAGGTAAATTCAGTGATATTTGATTTATATACAATCACGTACTCTACGCCTCAAGGTGACGCTCCCAATGCAGCGTGCATACATAAATTTACCTTGCAATGTTATGAAGAAGCCCATTTGTTACGGGCTAAAGTTACATTTATGAGAGGAATTGGTCGATATCTTAAAATGATTGGTTAATATATTCATAATTATTATTTATTATCAATATTAATTGTTTGTTGCGACTAAATCTAATTTTCCATCCTATTTGTTTTTTTTTTCTAATTATTAATATTAACTAATAGCACTACAAACTTTCATTGATTACATAAGAGAAAAACATATCCACTAGCCCAATTAAACAGAAATCTAATGCAAATCAACCGTAGAAATGCACGCAAATTCAATATGAGTTAAGAAAATAAGCGAAGGTATTTTGAATGCATTCGTAAAAGCGTAGCTCGCTGTAATCATGGCGGGAGCTAGACGTGAGAAACTATAGGAATATGTCAATACTTGAAGGGTCATTGGCCAGGTGCAGCTGGAGTCCGCTGTGCAATATAATAACGGGTAAAGCCAGTAGAGCAGGCGAGGGTTGGAAGTCTTGGTGGCGTTTGTTTTATTTGTAAAACAAATTATATTAAAAAAAATATATATTACAATATAGGAAATACTCATATTAAAATGCTAGTGTAAAATAAGGTATAGGGAAAGTCGATTTGTATATAGTGTATGTTGCTTAATAAGATTTGAAAAAAAAAAAACAGATTCTTCATAGAACAAAACTTTTATAAACTATTTTGTACTACTACTACACATGCATTAATAGTGATTTTTTTAAATAATTTTACATTTACATTGCATTCCAATCACATTTAAATAAACACAATTACATAAGTAACGTAACATGAGATCGTAAAAAATGGTATCTGACCCTTCATTATATACGCAGCGAACATAGAGTTCGACGATACGTCCATTGTCTTCGACGACAGCGTTCTGGCAATTCGCAAATATGTAATATATTGCTGACATTACACAACGTTTATGGACACGCGACTTTTTAGCGCAGCGCCGCGCACTGTCTAAATAAAAAGTACTTTCACATCAGTTCGCTTTACGGTTTGCACAAGAATTATCGCAGGTTCTTTTAAAGACTCCGTCCGTGTAGAGCGCTGTACGAGGGAGTATTTTTTTTATTTGAAAATAAATAAAAGAATTTCACCTTTGTCGTTTCACTTGCGGTTGTAATCTTAAAAGCGAAACAGGGAATGTTTACGTTGAGTTCGTGTAATTGCAATGTAAGCTTTTAAACTTCATAGACTTTAAAGAAACTTGAAGTACACTACATTGATTTATTTGTTGAGGAATTGACAGTTTATATGTTTATATTCAGTATTAAGTGTTGAATAATAAAAGTAAACGCCTTCTTCCTTATAAAAAAAAGTTTGTAGTTTACTTAATAAAGATTTACATATTGTACAGATTTTTACTGTAATATTATATAGTACAATATATAAGTAAAGTAATCGCCCACGCAATTCATACTATACTGTTCGACAAGTTCATCTTTTTTTCTTCATTGCATAAAATTTGTCTTCTTATTTTAGTTACACAGTATTTCAGACATTTTATTTTACTTTACTTCCTACGCAAACATGTGGTAGTTTGACACGATTACAAATCCAGATAGGTGAATTACTGGTTTTTAGACAATAAAAAATGATCTGGATATTTATTTGTAACAATAATATATATGTGTTTTAAATGAGATTTTTTAAATTGCAAACTTCTTGATCTTAACTGTGAGTAGACTGTGTGACTTGAAATAAAAAAATAACTATAAGTTTGAATATATATCACGTTTTTAATATTTACAATAATAATTGATATAAAGAATGAATTTCATCAGATAAGCCATAAGTTCTTTTTAAAATTGTTTTCGAGATTATACTTAGATCTGATAGAATTTTGTTTTGTTTTCTTCTATTAATCATCATTACCTTATATAAAAAAAATATGTTCATCACCCAACAAGCACTACAGCTAATTAATTGCTCATTACCAATCAAATGAGTATAACGATGTTATTATTAATATAACGTACCACTGATGTAGGGCTGACCTATTAAATAATAAACTGTCACATTATTTCACTAGACATGAGAAGTATAATTAATCGTTTGCAGTAATTTGATTTATGTATCGGAATGTTACGTCAGCACAACAGTATGTCTGTCTTGCACAACAGATATCCGAACGGCGATAGTTTGAAATGTCTCATTTTGTCGCGTAATTTCAATGATAAATACGTCAAAGCGAATTTGATTGTGATAGTAATAATTTGTTGTGATTTGATATTAAGTAAATGTTGTAATATATTATGCCTAAGGTCTTCGCCATTTTGTAAAATGTATTTAAAAAAGACTTTTAGTACCAAAAAAGCTACATGAAAATGTATCAATAATATATATAATATGAATAAAGTTTAACTTAGCTTCACGTTGTTCCTGGGGTAGTAAGAGAGAACAGAACGCGAACGGTATATACAGTAGGTTTCTACATACCTCTTTCACCTCGTCCACTGTCATTAATCTCTTCATTCATGCCGTTCGGGAGATCCTCATGCTTTTCACCTTCCTCCAGTATCTTTAAAATTGTGTTTTCAAATGGTAAACCCAGGCCTCTCTCTTCCTCTCTTACCGCTCACTTTTCCACTATAAATCTTTTTTGACATTCTTTCATCACTCATTCGTCCGACATACCCAAACCTAAAGAGGAAATTTTTCTTCATTCTCATCTCCTCACTAGTGTAATGAAAATCAAATACTTCGTTGCTTTTACATAACTTATATTTCTTCCAGAGTCAGATACCGTTGCGGCTGTACAATATTTACTTAAATCCTATTACAATATGTTATTCTTGAGGACGTCTTTCTATTTCGGCTCCCATTCTAAAAGTGTCAACAATTTTCACGACCACATCAAGCGTCCTTTAACAATTGACATGCGATCGTAATTCTATAAACATATTTTCAAACATATCTTTTTATCAAACAAAGAGGTTGAATTACATTTTTATAATAAATTACTGCGAATATAAGAACTCATTACACAAAATCATTACATTCGGCCATCCTACTTCGTGCAGTCTCCTGACGCACGACTACTCACTAAACCAGTAAACGTCAACAATATGTTATACTCTTTAATCATTACATTCGGTCGATTACAAATAACAGGTACATTTATTAATATTGCCTCTCGGCCTAATTGACATCACTCTTTTCAAAAATTCATAAGTAACAACCACTAATATAATTAAACGATCGCGTCTTATGGAGCTACGAGTACTACAATCTCATATTATCTAACAAAATTCACATTAAATTCAAGCCTTCACATATAAATTCATAAAAAACAATATTTCTGATAATTCCTGAATGAAATTTTTGATAATAAAAATTCAAGACTTCACATATAAATTCATAAAAAACAATATTTCTGATAATTTCTGAATGAAAATTCAAGATCTCACATATAAATTCATAAAAAACAATATTTCTGAGACCAGAAGATTTTTTTGAATTCTCAGTGCTTTACCCACACACTTATAACAAATTTGTAACTTATCGCTGAAAGTGAAGCTGAAGATCGTCCAAGAAATCTACCTTTAATAAGAGGAACTATCAATAACGCAAGATTCTTTTTAAATATTGTCTGTCTGTTTTGTCGATTTGTGTTGTGTTTGTCTGTGCGCTTGTATACGCTTATCCTGGGATTAAGAACACTTGCAAGCAAAGAAATATATAGAGTATTTTTTTTAGTTTCAACTTAATGTCACATCAATAAGCAAAAACAAATATAAATATTATGTTCTAACGTCAACTCGCTACATGCTTGTTTATCTATACGTATTTATTTATTTTATTTATTTATTTATTAGCAGGTGTAATTCAGTTACAGATATTATGACATAGTCAAACGAGATCACAAATCAACATAGGAACCCTTACACCCCGTTCATAAGATTGGGTTACTCAGTCCACCCGCTCTATGTCCAGGATAAAGGGCAACCAGTTTCCCGACTACATCAAGCGTCCTTTAACAATTGACATGCGATCGTAATTCTATAAACATATTTTCAAACATATCTTTTTATCAAACAAAGAGGTTGAATTACATTTTTATAATAAATTACTGCGAATATAAGAACTCATTACACAAAATCATTACACTAGTACCTGCCATACCTCGTCATTGCGGATTCTACTACCTAAGCTAACTCTGTATATCCTACAAAGAAATTACATCTCCACAGAATTGTTTGACTGTCGTATAACAGCGTCGGTACCAACACTTCAAATGTGCACCTGTGCTGACGTATCACCGTCACCGTCATCAATGCAGCCAAAGCTCCGGTTACCCTGTTTCCGGCAGCAATTCGCCTTTTCACATCCATCTCGTATCTTCGATCTCTACCGAACATACTTCCCAAATATACTTGTACAACTTCATTCACTTGTTCTAATATATTAACATTTACAAAGATTTTGCATTCTCAAGAAGAAGAACTTCTTTCTTCATTTTTTTCAAATTCCAGAGCCCTTGTCTTATTCGCATTTATTATAAAATAAGTAATATAAATAAATATCTTAGTGCACAAGTGTATGTAACTTTGACCAATATAATATATTACTATTGACCGCGCGCCGGCAATCGCGTGAGAACAAACATTAATGCTTTTAAAAAATAATCATCCTAACAGTACGTGTTGGTGGGGAAGCAATAAAAGAAACCACGGGTCAATATTAAATTTAACGATTTAATATTAAACTGCCATTATCAGTTGACCTCTCTTTATCAAGCAACAGTTAATGGAGTCTCTAATGAGTGAGAGGTCTCGTTATATTTGTCCCTCACCATCATTGCGCCGCCTCCTGCCGAATATCGCATAAAATATGTGACAAGTTTTAATTAAAATTTGATTTGAATAAGCTGATAAAGAAATTTGATAATTTATATAGAGTTAGAAAGAGTGAGTGCACGTGTTTGAAGTGCCGATGCCTGGGGATATTAATTATGGTTGCATAAGCTACTTATAAACAACTATCTATGTTTTTTTAGTATTCTAAAGGTATTATTTCATGTAGATATTTCATGTCCTGGAGTGGGAATTGAACCCACAACGCACGCTTGTACCCTTGCGCCACGACTGGCCTCTGAATAAAATAACGAATAAAAGATCTTAATTTTCGTTAACCTATAATTGACCATTTCGATATTGAAAATTTTTTCAACGTTTACACAGCCGACGCACTTCAAATTTACAACTTAATTAAAACCCACCCAAAGAGAGTAACAACAAAAAAACACAAAATTTACAAAGAAAATATTTTAAAAAAAAATTTTAGTCTTTAGCGCTTCTTGTAACATTTTTTGCCTCGATTCTTCGAAAGATGATTGTCGGCCCGCAAATTATATGAAATCAATCGACGAGGGCGGTGCGGCGTCTGCCCAAATTAAGTCGTTAAATTAAAATTAATAATAAACTGCCCATAATGCACCCCGTTTCGCAAAAAAACCGTACCACACGCATCTCCTATTATTTCCCCTAATCTAATAAAGTAGGTTGCGCATGCGCTTAATTGAGTTACACGTTTGATTTTGGGTTCCAAGAATTTCGTTATGTCAAGTAGCTTTTTTACATTTGTTAGCTTGTTTGTATTTTAAAATTTGGATAATTTGATATACTATAGTTTTTATATCTATCACAGTTTAAATTTTTTAATAACTAACATACGTATTTTGAAAATATAAATCAATGAGACCTATCGTTATGCAAGAGCACAAGCATGTGACTGTAAACGCTACTGGTTGGGGGTTCGATTCTCACTCGGAAAAATTAACTATTTAATATCTTATTTTTAACTATTTAATAATGGTAACGGATTGTCTTCTTCACATTAGGTTCCCACTTCACATCTACCTACCCTTCTATGTGTAGGATACAGCGTGAAGCTAAAAACATCATATTAATATTGTTTAATATACATATAAAAAATCTTTTTTTATTTCAATTCTATTCAGATTATTTCAGCATCTATTTTTATTTAATTTATTTTCTTACAAAGTAAAACTCAAGAAACTAGCTATAAGCGGCTCTTGTATTAGAAATTCGATTGTGCAATACAACATTAGCGCCTATCGAGTGAATTAAGAAAGTAATTTATATGCGTTGTTCCGACTCCTTATCAATATAATCGACTTTGTAGTAAACGTCTGTTAACAATTACAAGTTGGGTGGTCTTTGTCGTCGGAAACAAAAACGCATAAAAATATATAATTCAATGTTTACTAAATATATAAACTTTGAAATCAGCGTGTTTTATAAACGACGGAGCGATATTTTTAAGTGTTTATAAACGATTTGCTTTCTGCTGAAATCGTATAGAATATTTTTATGTGCCTGTTTGAAGTATGCATGCACCTTAGTCATTTTGTTACGATAAATATTTACATTAAAAATTGTAAATATTTGTACGTTATATAACTCTTTAATTTAAATATTGATGGACTTCTTAAATATCGTATGTGCTTTTGCTTTTCGGTAATGTAACGTTAAAAATATTTTAAAGTATTAGTCATACACTGTGGAATGCAAAATACGTTGAAACTCCGTATACTTTTTTCATTCTATGAACCTTTTATACTCTTTTATAGAATATATAGCTTCCTTCAAGAAATATAACTTCGTTTTAACTGCCCCACTGATGTCGAAAGTTACATATTTCATTCCGCCTGCATTATGCTATAGCTTCTGGTAAATGAGTTCTTAAATAGTTAAATTTAAAAACAGGATAATTTTTTATAGCTAATTTAATAAAGAAAAAGTAATGAAAAAAATAATGACCCTCTGCCTACAGCGTGAAGCTGAATAAAACGAAAACGAACGAAAAATAAGTTAAAAAATCGATAAATGGAATTGTTTTGACAGTCACTTCTTACGGGGATTTTCCGACATTATCGTATTTATTTTTGTACATATATATTAATTTTAAGATAAAGTTATCGCGATTATATTCGACTGATAAATTATTTCCTTTATATTTAATATGTGGACAAATCTGTCTCAACAATCAGTTTCTTAAGATAAAGTGGATGTGTCTCGTCTTATCCCATTGACCCGATTTCGGTTGTCAACCTCTTGCTCGATTGTATAAAATGATAACAGATATTCGATTGCTGGACGAATTTTTAAAAAAAATGTACATATTTTTACAATCTATAAGAGTATGGCTTCTTGACACAGTTAGGTTCGACATGAGGATTTCATGTGCTATCTTTATGTCTAAATTTTTTCTAAGTAATCTAGATTATATAAAGGCCAGACGTGGCATAAGCGTGCGATTGTAACGGTGGCAAGTTGTGGGTTCGAATCGACAATCTAGAAAAGGAAATATTTAATGTTTTCATTTCTGGTAAAGCTCGCTCTGGCAAAGAGGTAATGTAAGGCCTTGAGTTTCGCCACTCAACATGCAAAGCCTCCAGAGTTCGGCGAGAAGTGGATAGCCGAGTGTCTGTAGGTAAAAAAATGTATTAAAAAAATATTGTATGTACCTAATACACAGATAATATATCATAAGCATAACTTTAACGTTTAGACAACAAATACTATGTTCTTTACTACGAAAAACAAATGAAGGTGACGACGAATGTCTCTAGCATATTAATACAAAATACCTTTAATATAAATATAATACCTATATTGGCATGTTCTAAAAGCCTTTAACATATGAACTTATAGAAACATATATGCCATCGCTCGTATAATTAGTGATTACTGCTTCAAATGAGCGTCTCAACATATTTATATCGAGTATTTATTGCTGCATTCCTCGTATTGGTCAAACGGAATAATTTCAGAGATCCAAGATGACCTTTGATTTTCTAATACTATAATTGAGTTCTTGTACTATATATTTGCATTCAGTTTTAAGTAAGTAATGTTGGGTGAGTTAAACACTGTGTAATGTCGTGTATTAGTGTCAATGCCGTAGTGCTTGTGGTCACATGTCTGGTACTGCTAGACGCAATCCGATATAGCGGCTAATGTATTTATTGACGATATAGATTAGATACCTCAGGGTTACGGTATTGATAAAATTTACTTCGCGGTATGGTACAAATGTTTCGATGGATATTCAGTTCGCTATTTAGGTATTTTTTTTAGTTTCCTACCTACCTAGTGTTAAGACACTCCGTTCTTCGTTAAGTTAATTATTTTCCGCCAAATTCTTGAGGCTTAGCGTGTTGAGTGGTGGAACGAGGCAACGCGCATCGTTGCCAAAGCGAGGATATGGAAATATTAAACATTTCATTCCCCTAATTGGGCATCGACCCCACAACGTCGTGTTCACAATCACATGCTTTTGCCCGAAATGAAATCAATAGTTTTGGTTTTACCTAGGCATAGCAAGGTTTGGCTTAACTATACTTTAAGTTTGCTTAGATTTTATATTTGTAAAAAAGGAATATTTTTTTTACATTTATCTGTTTTTTTTTACGGATATTCATAATTCATATAAAATTTTATTTTAGATTATTTAGTTTATTAAGAATTAATTCAACGACTTTATGAATAATGCAAAATAATATAATATGGTTATTATTTTACTTTAACATCAAATGTAATTATATTTCACACAAAGTCAATCGAATCCAGGTAGTTTATAATGCGTTTTAAATTATCGATATCTGAGGAAGTGCTTTGGTAGATATCGTATCTTGTTTAATTATAATTCAATAACCCTACATAACAAGAAATATTATTATATAAATAAAACGACGTTATATCTTGTTTTGTATTTGTTATATGTAATATTAATGTTGTAATTGAATGTTAAATTATTATATTTACATGTATAAGAGAAGAAGTTTATTTTATTTATTATGAGATTTATTTTATTTATTTATTCACCATATTTAATTTATTTTTACTTATTGTACTACATGAAAACTAAATGAAAATTATAATAAAATAATTCTTAATACTGTGAATATATCAAAAAATAATTATTTAACTTTCTCTAGACCTTGTTGACCGCGAACATCCCTTTTGTTTTGTTTGATCTGGCGTAAAGACACCATTCCTAAGTAATCCATTACATTTTATTTGTACAGTGTCGTTTTCGGCACCAAGGACTACACACTGAACATATCTAGCGTTTAAAAGCATTCCAATATTTGCATATATTATATTTTCGCTAATTTTAAATATTTGTTAATAATCTACTTTAATTTACCTATTGTGAATTGTGAAATTTTATTGACTATGTATTTAACAAATATTTACGACACTCTGTGAGTAAAAAACTTCTCTCTTTGTGATTCTTTTTCAGATTTCCATTAAAATAAATATGCATATTAAAATTTAAATATTTATTATATTTGAATGAATAGGATATATAGTAACCCACAACTATATAACCTACACGAAAACGTTACGTTAAAATTTCCCCATATATAATTCGGCTGATATTTAAAGTCAAAAGTTAACGTGAAAACATTCACGCCTAAAAAATATGTATTCTTTCTATGTCTACTTAAATTTATATGTCTACTTTAATTTATATATTCATGTTTATTAGTTGTCTAATTTCCATAGAAAAAGTTACAAGCTTTATCTTGTTTCGAGTGTAGCTTCTTGAAAATACATAAATTTATGTAATAAAATAGTATAATAAAATAAATCAGCTTCACGCTGTAGCCTACATATAACAGGATAGGCCTAGTGAATCTAGTGTTAAGACACTCCGTCTCTCACTTTCTGCCGAATTCAAATTATTGCTTGATGGGTGGCAGAACTCAACGCCGTGCTTTGTCTTGGTACAAGAGTAGAATTATAATTCCTTCCCAGAGTGGGGATCGAAACCGCAACCGTCGCATTGCACTCACACCCTTGTGCCCCTGCGCGACGAGTATTACAGGTGGTATGCGGGCGAAGCCGCGAGTAGTCCTCTAGTACCTTATAAAATATAAACACTACAAAATCGTTCTGTAATAAGCATCCATACTTCGTTATAAATCACTGTGATCCCCACATAAAAACTATTACCGTTGTACCCAGTGCGTGTACGCAATTAATTATTTATAACGAATAATTTAATTTTACTTATATAGAAACTTACATATCCGAGAGACGGTGTTTGGGTTGTATCGTATACTATTTGTTAACAGATTTGTTTATGTTATATACCTGCTGGCTTAGTAGTTAGAAAATTATCGTTCAGCTGTATATAGTAGCTTTAATATAAGGAATTCACTTTATATGGAAACATAATTTCTATAAAAGAAAGATATTTTTTTTAAATTACAAAAATCAAAACAAAAATTGTTATAGATTTATTTATGTGATAAATAAGTTATTAGGCAAGAAATATTTATTTAAAGTCAGACGCTATGGAAAGTCTCGCCACTGAGCCACGACCTCCTCAAACTGATGGACAGATAACTGTTACTTCTTCCTTTTTTATTATACATATTTTTAACTACTAAATTAACTAAAAAGTTTCAGTTACAGAAATCCATTGTAATTATATAAAGATTAAACGATAACATTTTGAGATAGGTGTTATCCTTATATCCAGGATTAAGACGGTACCGTGCTCTTTAACACAACATACTATTTGTTTTGTATCTAAACCTTTTTGCTTCCCGGCACCAATGTTTGTACATTTCCATTATGTCATCCTTAATTATTAATCGTGTAATACAGTTTTGAACATTTAAAGACAATTAATTTAAACTTTGAAGTTTTGATGATGTAATTGTGTAAGGCTAAAGATCGTGATGACGATGAAATGACGAAAACTTTTTTACTTACTTAATAAGTTAAGTTAATTTAGCTTGACGCTGTATCCCATGTGGGGTAGTCAAAGATAATGGAGCGCCATACGCTACTATCCTTGCATACCACTTTTGCGTCGTCCACTGTCATCAACCTCTTCATTTCTTTTGATTTCCTTCGGGAGATCCTTTTAGTTTTTACGTGACCTTCTTCTAGTGTCCTTGATACTGTAAGTAATACTTCATAACTTAAGGAGAATTTGTAGAATTGAGAATTCAAATTTCTAGTATTTGATGGGGCACTTTGACTTTGATGAGAAAGAAGATGACATCTTAAAACGTGTGTTTTTTTAAATTTAATTCATACACTTTAAATGTACACAATAAAAACTGTGTCTGCACGTGGTAATTACATGAATACAATTGATATGAACCATAAGATAATAAATTTATTATAGTAAGATTCAATTAAATTCAAATAATTTAAAATACTTATATGGTTTACCAATATTTTTTTATATACTTTAAAATGTTTCAAATATGAAGAACATATTAAATTACAATGACAATGGAAACCAAGCAACTTCTACAGGAGCGGCGGAATTCAACTAACTCTTCAAATGGCCACCTACCGCAGTTGGACCTGGGATTAGCGAGCTCTAATCTCATTTGAGTAGACTGAACATGCTTTACTTAAGAGATATCTTACTGTGACGCCGAGCGATATTAACGTTGATTACGTCAAAGACTTGAATAACAACGTTTCTTAATTAAAACTAAGTTTTTTAAGGGTCACGATGTATCCTGCACACAGTAGGGTAGAGGGAAGCTATTCGATTTCCAACTTCCACTTGAGGCATTGTGTACTGAGTCTCGGAACTCAACGCTGCGCTTTCAGGGCAAATAAAAAAATCGAAATATTGAATATTTCATTTCTTGAGTGGGAATCGAACGCACAACTCTCGCGCTTCCAATCATATTTAAATTAGGTAGAGTAAGTTCCTTAAAATAGCGTTACTAGATCATGGAATATTATATCCTTTCTATTCATGACCATATCATTTATATCAAGTTAATTATGGGTAATTAGGATTTTGTGTAATTATATATTTTAACATTATAATTTATCTACTAACTATATTTGATTCACATCTAAAAATAAGATCTAAATAATAATAAAAATAATAGAATCTTAAAAATAAAAAATTGTCGCTCCTAAAGTTATTTCTGTCATAAGAGATGCTGAAAAATGTGACATGTTATACACGAAAACAGGAAAACACTTTAAAACTGTCAGACGGTCTGATGCGACAATAACGAAAATTGAAAATCCATGTTCACGTGACAAAGTTCGAGAGCTCACGAATTCCGTCATACGTATACTTCATGAAAACAAAGTTAACTTTAATTTTTATTAATTAAAAATTTGAGATAACTAAAAAAAGGTTTTTTTTTATGTTCACTATATTTGTATGTAATAATTATAGTAAAGTTTATATATATATGCATATTTTATTATATTTGAAACATATTTTTATTCTACGTTTAATTTACGATTTAGTCGTGACCCTTGATCACGAGTTATCACAATTTTACGAAAATTACGTAAACGCCAAATGTTTAACGTCGCGTACAAGGTTCTTAGAGATAACAATTTTATTACTAAATTATCTTATACTAACTGTCAATATTTATTTAATTAATACTTGTTGAGCTTACATAATAGTTTATAAAACAGCGGGATTTTATAAAAAAATATATATATATGGGCAATATTTATGAATTTATACAGGCGTTACTTTTATATTTTTTTATGTTTACAATTTACAATTGTATCTCACATTTATTCTTCATTTTTGCACTTATAAACTGGCTAAAATACGTAACTTAAATAAATATAATGATAATAAATGCTAACATTATAATTTTTTACATGAAGCTTTTTTAAAAGTATTCAACAATCGTTTCCAAAAAACATTTTTCTTTACATATGTTACGTGTTTAAATTATAAATAAATATGCATTTTTAAAATGCATTTAGTCTACGATTAAAATAGGTATCGAAATGGAAATGCAGGCTAGAAATAAGATTACGCCGATACAACGCTATCAGGACGATAGCCGGTCGTTGGCCGCTTATTCGTCACATCGGACAAATATAAATGGCTGTTCCGGCTAGACCGTGTGCTTAATGCAACTAAAAGTAAATATAACTTTTAAATGTAGATTATTGATATTATTGCTTTAAATTGTACTTTGATATGTATTGTAAATATATGATGACAGTTTGTCTGTTTATGTAATATTGCAAAATATTTACATTCTAAGTTTAGAATTTATGTATATATATAGTATTTAAAATGATTTTTTTTAACCATCACCCTTAAGAATACTTTCTATATATTCTTTTACAATATTGTATTTAAGTATGGTAGAATTTTATGTTTTCTGCAAGCAAAAGTGTTAAATGACATAATTTATATGAAATAGAAAACGGAAAATGGAAAATAAATTCTAACCTGCCTTCAAATAATATACGCGATGGTTATAGATTCGATTTCCATTAGGGGCGGATGGGCAACACAAAGCGCGGTGGCCTGCTTCCTTGGATTCGGAGGGAAAGTGGAGAACGGAGTGTCTTAACGCTTGGTGCTATATGCCTAACGTATATACACCATATATGCGGGTTAAACACGTGAACTAAAAAAAATTTCTTCTTCTCATTTATTTCTATTATCGCAAAATAATCTACTTGCAATTAAAACATCATATATTATTGTGTCTTCAAAAATATTTGAAATGAAACAAGCTATGATCTAAGTTAAAGTAAATAAATCGTGTCATCTCGAACGACAATTAGCAGTTGATGAGCGTTTTAGTCGCACGGGATCAAGAATTCTAAGGCATAGACGGAAATCTCAGTACAATTGCACCTATTGTTATGGATGTATGGCCGAGAGAAAACTATTTCCCGTTGTTCCTTTAGTTATTCTAACTACCGCCCAAAGACAATTTCTTCAAAGGCTTGTTTGTAACATTATATTATGTTACTTGCATATAAACTATAAGGCTGTGGAAATTTCGCGAATATGATAAGATAATATGTAAATTACAAATTGTTACCACTTTCAAGATTATATGTTCTTCTCATGATTACCGCAAACAACAAGTTTTTATTAGTTTATATAAAAATGATAAGATATTACACTCAGATGTTTTCAGTTTACTTTTTAAATTAAAAATCTGGTTATTTTACTGACAATTTTTGTAAAAAAATATGAATCGCCAAAAATAAATATATTAATAATAAAATAAATACACAACATTTTTTTTATTTTTTAAATAACAAAATAAAACAAATTATTATGAAATTATTCATTTAGTACCCACGTTTTGGTGAGTGAAAATATTTGTCGTCGGCATGATCAAAGTGAATGCTTGGTTTGTCAAGTCGAGATTACGTTCTTTTCAAAAATTAGCCTGCGCCTATCACGAAAGTTAGGCAATGCTTACTCACTTGAACTTACTTCAATGTGGCCCATTGGAGTACCTTCTCTGTTTGTATACCTTCGAATAAGTGTTATCCACTCACGCTTAAAGTTTAGGCTTAAAGTATGAAACACGATGTAGGATTTCGCCTTTGGTTCATAAATCATACAGATATATACTATGAGACTTTTTGTCGACGACGATCGGACATTTTGTTATTTTTTGATTTTTTTATAGTTACCGGAATTTAACTATATTTTTTTTTAGCTTAAATTATTTTCTGTCTTTATATTAGATTATTTACTAATTTATCTAATTGTTTACAATTAGAACAATATATACATAATTTACGGCTATTCTTATAAAAGTAAATAGCAACAAAGATCCTCGTGGCACTGTCATACAATGATTGACTCGTCGACATGTAAATACTTCCCTACGTCACCTCTACTTAACGTTAAACTTTAAAACAATAAACAATATAATTAAATAGTTAGTTTTGTGAAATATCAAAGCCCGCTACTTTTTTATCTTTATTTAAATAACATTTTTTATCCTCTGACGAGAAATGTTTGTGTTGTATTATTACCTGATAGCAGCGCAGCGTCTTCATCGCAGACACTATGTCTTGAAAGTTAAAGAAAACAAATTACTTTATTTGAATGCATTTAAAATTTTTTTACTAATTTACACAGTTTGTCCTGCATATAGCAGGGTAGGGATGGAGAACAAAATAATAAGATACTTAGATATCTTTTTGCTTTTAATTAATTCGAAATACCACGTGACCAGCGCTGTCTGTCAGTCTAATAAAATGAAAATCATTCGCTCCCCCCACCTAGGTCCGAACCTACAGCCACCGCGTTTCCACACAAAATATTATAATAAACATTAATTACATTTTAAATATAATTTTACAAACAAATGCAGATCAATACTTAATCTGATATTAATAAGGTCAGAAAAAAAAAATACTCCACACGTCAAAACATAATCCCTAATCCCCCATCACGCATACGAACCCGCGTAAAAGGAATTATATAGATTCATGTTCGCATCGGCCTCGGCCATATTTCTTTGAATGTTAATTGAAATGACATGGTCGGTGTCGCAGGCGCTTTCTTCGACTTTTTATTTTTATTAATACTTTTTATTAGCGTCCCATCGCCTTCGGTCGTTGGATTCCATACTCGGACTTTCCTCTTAAATGTTATCTAACCGATAACTGGGGTGGGCTTACATGTCACGATATGTTGGCATGAGAACTTCTTTTATGTATTTATTTATATGAATTACATAAATTTACTTAAGAATTTTAATTCGTGTTTTCGTTCACATCATTCATTCATTCATTCATTTGAGTATAAACTATATAGGAACAAAATTTATAGTTCATTGCTTATTTTCATACATTATACGATAGTATATTATTCGTAAAATACAATGTGTTTACAATTTAAAATTTTGTATTGTTTTCGTATAAGCTGTCGAAATTGACGCCCCAATTTCGAAAATATACTTTAGTATTTAACCGTTAATACGATAAATTTAAATATTCGCTTATAAGTATTATATCTAGCAGAATATAGGTAAATCTTATTATAACGTTTCTAATGAAAATATATGAAATATTATGACTGGTTTGAAAGAAAAATGATCACATTCCGTAGAAATTTTTAAGTGGCCGTATGTAATCCGATCTTAATCCGCGTGTACGATGTCCGGCCATAGATTAATATTTATTGACGATTTATTTTTGTATTTTGTAAGTGTTCAAATATCATTAGCTATTAGTTTGTTGCACGTGACGCTCTCCGTCTGTCTGTGTGAGAGAGTGTATATTAGTAATTGAATTTATTATGTGACCGCTGGCGGCGGAATTCTGTGCGGTAACTCACAAGGGACGATTTAAAGTTTAAAGAGACTTTTACTAGTTTAATTATCTAGTGTTATTAATTGGAGAAAATTCCAATGAGAATATTTTACGTAATGATAGAATTTGTAAATAAAATGGTCCTTCTCCTTTGTTACAGCGAATCTCACCATCAGCACACGCGGTTTAAGCTTAGACCTGCTCATCCACTCTCCGGTGCAGGACATGTATTTATGCTTCAATCGCACACGGCTGGTCGGCAGACGTCTGGTACGTAATATAATTTTTTTTTAGACTTAAATTTAAAATATATTTATTTATATTATGAATAAACACAAATTAAAATTTACAAGTTTCTAATATAATATGTTCGTTTTAACAGACGCGGTTTCAAGCAGAGAGACAACCGAATTGTCTATTCAAGGAGGAATTTGTAGACGGCTACAACAGATATCACCTGGTGAAGAACGAAGACCGATATATAGGCTTCAACAGGCGAGGCACGCAAGTGAAACGCATGAAGAGTCAAGTACCCGAGCGGCACCACAAGTGCTTCTCCTTCATGATAAGAGCCCACGACTTCGATATAAACAAGCACAACGCCCTGATCTCCGGCGACTTGAGCAAATATCAGCAGCGTAGGCATCGGCCTTCACAAAACCCCAATAAACCCCCATGCCACGTCCGTCACCACCACGGCAGGTACCAGAGGCGGAGGAACTGCCAAGGTACGTAGACGCCGCATCATCATTGCAGCTCATTTACGCTTCAACGCTTCACGCGTTTCGTTGCCAGCTGTCGATGGACTTTGAGTGGACAGAGTATTAGTCAACTACCGCAGTATTATTACAGTGACGAGGTCTGGATAACGTTACAGGCGTTCTAAACGTCGCATGAATGGTAGCTGAAGCGAGAGAAAACAAACATTCGAATGGGGAGAAAACGCCGACACGCCCGAGTTGTGAAATTCCTTACGGCCGTGTAACATCGCGGTGATCGTTTGCTCTTGTGCGCTTGGATTTGTGCTCTAAAAGGAAAAAAAGGGGTTTGCTGTGGAAAGAGCAAACAGTCACGCTAGTCACGAGTCCTCCGACAGACCACCTCAACTTAACTTTGATGCTATTGAGGGAACTATGCGGTCGTCGTTAACGTGTCCTTGAAGACGTTTTAGTTTACTATCCTCGACGGCCCCGGCTGGCTCGCCATTGTCTAGTTACAGCGCCTTTACGTCAATTCTCAGTGTATTACTATTTAATGCTTTACTCTTAATTTAGTACGGATCCATGTTATCTGCTTGTAAATATAATTAACGTGTTTACTTATTTATCGAACGTTAATCAAAACAATTGTAAGCCTAGATGTTAGTGTAAAGTTGTATTAAATGTTTTGTATTTAATAATTATTTAAACCGACCAATTGCTCTCTTGTGATCAGCCACAGTCTATTATGTCATGTATGACCTTGATTTCTTTCTGCCTCCACCAACACATCTGTTTCCCTTAATGTTTTATTTTCTTGATTCTTTTGAATTTAATGTATGATTTGAGCGTTTTGTAAATATTATTTTAAGTGTTTGCCTGAGAGTGATAGGTTTCGAATCTCTTCTCGTCCTAAATCTACCATTTCTATGTAATATTACGTCTTTATATTTTTTTTGTTCAATAACTTGTAAAATAAATTTTACCTCCATTTGAAATTTATGTACATTCCGTTATTCGAAAAAATTAAAGACATAATTATTTAATGTGTTACACCGATTATTATAAATGAATGATGATGAAAGGACATTATGTTATTTAATATATTAATAAGATCTGTGCCATAGAGTGGTGGCAGTGTACTACTTTGTGTTCGAAATGTATCTAGTATCCTAAGTTTATGTCTGTAAACTATGAGTAGATAAAAATTGTTTAACATAAGGCGAATAACTTATGTTAAATTAAGATATATAGTGTATTGCCCAGTGTCTATTTAAAGTCCCGTATTCGCTAAAATGTCGATGTCGCTTTCACATAGTGTGAGCTTATGTTACATGATATCATCTACACATTACCTGTGTACGAAATTATAAAGACTTTTACATTCCAAATAATGAAATGTGAAATAGTTAACGATACGTTGTGCGCTTAACACACACTACTCGTCCGGTGACACAGTTCGTGTATTGATGTGTCTATATTTATAATTAATCAGATGCTGAAAACAAAATCCATATAATTGCTAAGAAAATTACGAAATTAAATCATATTTAACTCGCTACACCTTTTTATTACTTTATCCTTTTCCTTTTTTTTATGATAGAATTAAATATTCGCCTTATTTTCTTTTTATTATAGTTAGTGTTTGGTAATGTCAATATCTTGGGTAAAAACATCGAATTCCAGAAGTAAAACCTCATTTTATTGGTGATATTTAATGATTTCTTTTTTCTTACAAAATTATATATTTCAATGTATTTGACGGGGTCAGCTGTTGATACTTTATGCCAAAGATATTTGTAAAGATTAGGCAAATGCTTGGTTTTTTATTATCGGATTAAGTCCATTGCTTTGGTAATCGACGTCTGTTTGTATAAAATCAAAATTGTTGACGTCGACTGTCATTTATTTTATTAACCGGCACAGTTTTTTTTCTTTTCTTTTTAACACTATTGGTAGTGTGCGATAGACTGAATATAGGAGTAGTAGATTCAAACCCTACTTTTTAAACTAAACCTAATATAATAGGTGGCACAATTATAGGACTTTGAGGGCTTGGCTATCTAGTTTTATAACGTGAAAATGAGAGTGTAAAGCGTACAACAAGACCTAAAAATATAAAAAGCAGATCGTTAATATTAAAAACAAAAAGTCAGTAAGTATTCGGTTTTAATATAATTTGTCAATAGGTTGAATTTTTTTCATAAAGTTAAAGTAGCCGGTCGGTAAAAAAGGCGATTCCAATAATCTGGCCGGAAGAACCCGTTTACGGGTGAAATATAAGTTAAAGAACAAACAGGGAATAGGGCATCATAGCCGCGCATGCGTGCGTCCTACGATTAGCACCTCGGCGGCCCTATAGAGTAGTGCAGGCCCAGAGGCACTACTTAAGTATGTTTGCTTCAAGTTATCATGTTCAAGGTAATTAAACTATAGTATTTTATTATTTGTGGGGAACGGAGTCTCTTAACACGAGGTTCCCTCTGCTGTACTCTGCTGTGTGCGGGATACAGCGTGAAGGTGATTTTTTTTATTTTATTTTATTATTTACAAAAAAAGTGGGGTTTCATTATTTTGAGTTTTATGTAAAAAAACACGAGAAATACGCATATGATTTTTTTTACTGAAGAAACATGTAAAACATTAAAACTAAGTAGTATAATAACATTGCAGATTAATTTTTCTGTATAAAATGTGCCGAATATTTCAAGTCAGACACCATTTTGTTGCTAATATAGTTTGTCCCACGTTTTAATATAAGTAATTAATATCACCGTATGAATATTTAGTGAAATATTTGTATTTGTCTAATAGATTTGCCAGTCTATTTACAAAGTGCAGCTTTTCGGTGAACCACTTCTAGCGTTCCTAAAGGGACTACAGGGCAAAGACTACAAACGCGACAGAAAGATTCTCACTTAAAGAAATAAAATATTTGACATTTTAATGATACTTAATTTTAATGAGGACATTCATAGCGCAGGGGTACAAAGTTTGCTGTAAAATCGACTGGTTGTGGGATCGATCCCCGCTCGAGGAAAGGAACATTTACAAAAAAATATATTTTCATTTTTCCGCTCTGGTGTTAAAGTAAGCGCGGCGTGGAGTAGTCACTCTCTATTTGCAGTATCTTAGACTCCCTGTGCATTCAAGCGTGTAAATGAAAAAAAAAAAGAAAATTCTGTGACGTGTATATTCTGACATAATTTAGCACATGACAACATGACTGTCTATAGATATGTTTTTCCTTTAACTGTTTTAGCTTTACTAATTATTACAACAGATTTCTGTCTCACAATAGCAATTCAACACAGACAATCAGAATTAGATACGACATGTCTCACAAATATAATATATAAATACATTTTTTTCAACAACTCCATTGTTTTCTTCAAATGTTTGACGCAGTCTGTATTTATTACATATTTACGCTCGGTTAAGTAATGTTACGCGTTTATAAATATTAGGTCATATATTGAAGAAATGTTTAGTTTTGTAATAGATGTAAAATTTAATTTTAATAGAATGAATAAAATATATAGTACGGCGATATGTTAATATAATATATTATGAACTGCAAGTCTTCGTGTTTTAAGCAGTTCATGCCTAAAGGCGGAATGTAAATATTATATCCTTCTTGTTCTTTTTGCTGCACGGTAAGAAGGAAAAAAAAATCTGTTCCCCACTAACCGTCCAATTTATATAGGTTTAACTAAACGCCGCGCGTCAATTATATGCTTTTCAAGACATAGATACAGGAAATTAGGGACTTTACGGGTTATCAAGTTAAAGAAAAAGTAATGAGATTTAAATTAAATTAAAATTAAATCAGCTTCACGCTGTATCCCGACACAGCAGGGTAGCTAGTCGAGACACACTGTTATCTCTTTGCACTGGATTCTGGAGGCACTGTGAGTTGAGTGGCGGAACTCAACGCCACGCTTTTGCCTTGGTACTAGAACGAAAAAATGAAAATATTCATAAATAATAATACAATTCATTTACCCAAGTGGGGTTCGAACCCACAACCGTCATGTTACACGCTTCACGACGGAGGACAATTGAAAAATTATGCATTAAAAATCTTCTACTTATGGTAAATTTAATAACTGTATTTTTACCTCAAGGCACAGTGTTATCGAGTTTCATTTTTCAACATTGAGGCTTCTCGTGGCGCAGGGGTACAGACGGTGACTGTAAAATCGACCGGTTTTGGGTTCAATCCCCACTCGAAGAGATGAAATATTTAATTAAATGCATATTTTCATTTTTTCGCTCTGGCGTCGAGGCAAAGCACGCCCTAACTGGCCTCCACTAAAAAAATATATTGTTTATCCAATCTGCTTAGTGCTGGTTGCACTACTAGGTTCTCTCTGCTCAAAAGAAATGCAAAAACTACTTTTAAAAACGGGTATAACGAATAAACCATTTTTGATCAAATCCAATTAAGAAATATGTTAAAGAAAAACAAATGCTTCGTTTTCATTAACACAAGTTCTTATTTTAGACTTTTTCTTACTTTTTTAGTTATTAGTAATACCGAATACGACGCAACGCAATCTGCAGCTTACATTTTTTATTTATTACCTCATACATTATATTGTCCCGATTCGTGTTTTAGACATGCAACTAGAAATTAAAATTTTTTTGACTACAATAAATATTTCACTTTCATTTTTCAAAATTATTTTAATCTCTGAATTGTGTATAATATAATATGAACAAATACCCTTTACAAATTTGATTAAATAATTATGAAGCCAGTCGTGGCGAATAGACACAAATGGGCGACTGTAAAAACGATAGGATGTGGATTCGATTCCCCCTCGAAGAAATTAAATATTTAATTTTATTTTTTGTTTTTTGTTTCTTCGCTCCGGTGTTGGCTGAGGCCAGCGCGGCGTTGATTCATGCCATGAGTGGCACACGTTAAGCCTCCGTTCGGTGGAAAATTGAAAAAACAAAAAACGAGAAGCGAATTGATTTTCTGTGCCTTACCTGCTATGCTACTGTCACTCGATTTGCAAAATCTCTGATATGAGTGAAAACAGATAAATACCTCTTAAAATTAAATTACCCAAATCACGAAAACAAACAGCAAATATCTGTAGAATAACCATTAAATATATATTTTTTTCATAAAAATCTTCTGTTTCATTACACTGTGTTCCAGCAAGAAGATTCGTCTGCAGCTCAGGTGTACGACGCTAAACAACTATGATTATGTGTATCCACACGTCGCAGGCGCTAACCAGCCAGTACAGCTGTGTTTGTAATAGAGGCTGAGGGTGAAATGTTACTGAATATTTTAGTAATTCTATGTATGTATGTTTGATTGTTACGCATAATTGGTAATATGATAATATACTAATATTTACATACAGGCCAGATAAGTAAATACAAGTAACACTTGTGTATTATTGATATATTGAGTTATTAGATTGATTCAAAATAATATACAGAAATCAGGACTAACTTACAATTATGTGTTTTTATATAAATATGAGAGGCAATAATAGACGAGTACAAGCAACATATCTATGATATAATATATATTTTCCATATGAAAATAGTAATTATAATTTTTATAGTTAAATAATTATCGATTATAATGTTCGATTCTAATATCATTATTTAACTTGAAAAATAATATCAATTATTACAACTTATTCCATTTTCCAAATAGGAACTCTTCAGGGGGGCGTCCAAAATAAATGAACAAGTCAAACATACAAAATAACGTAATAAAAGCTCTTAGTGAATGTAATGAAAGAGTTAAGAACTTATGGTATTTGACTACGACATTCAAATATTTTAACTGAATGTTAATCGAAGCTCGTGATCGTAACTAGTTGAGGTTGCTGCTAACTGCTAGTGCAAACAAATAGCCGGTCTCCCACTACCTGTTATTTTAACTGATACTGTACATCATTATGAAATATTGATGAAGTGATTTTTTTTTAAATTCAAAAGTAGACATTACGAAAGTAGATTCTAGATTTTTCCATATGTGTTTCATCAGTATTAAGAATATAGGCAAAAGGTAAAACTTCTGTTAAGCTAAGCAAAGTGGAAATATAAGCGTAAAGAAATATTTCACTTCCTCGAGTGGGAATCGAATCCACAACCGTCGCGTTTGTGGGCGGCACCCTTGTGCCACTGCGTCACGACGGCCTCATTATAAAACGTACGTACAGATTATAAAAGTATATAATATTTAATGGAGATTATTTTATTGTTTTTTTTTTTATTTTTTATAGTGGTGATAACCTAATCACCGGAAGTCACCAAATTTTGCCTTATTACACCGGAAAAATGAAATGCAATTTCTACAAGTATGAATCATCCTAAATCATTGCATTTACAGTCAACGTTGTCGTACTGCGTCGCGATGGTGATTATTATTTTATTACATATATATTGTTTTGGAGTATACTCTACCTACTGGATAGGATTTCTTTAAGTTCTATTGATAAAATGAGAAAAATATATAATATAATTCTAAGATTCTTTCTAGATTTTCTTGAAAATAACTTTCTAAGATTTTTTTGAAACCATTATTTTAAACAAATGAGGATTACAAGTTTTTCATATTTCTTGAATTTCTAACGGAATCTTAAAATCTTCCTCCAGCGAGCGTTTAAGGAGAAAGTTAAATAATGACGCGCCCCTCGCTGGTCGCATTTACAATCGAAATGGAGAGATCGGCAAACATCATAGACGCGTAAGCCTTTTGAATGGAAACCGAAATGTAGATATAGAAATGATGTTAGCGAATTATATTTTCATGTTTGACACATCAATATATAATAGTTTGCTTTAAAATGCGAAAAATGTCTTGCATACTCCTAAGATTTTTATAAAATTAAAATTTCGTGAAAACATATCCTACATATAAATAAATAAATATATATAAGCCACTAATGCCAATTGTGGCGGAGCGAGGCGACTGTAAACGTGACAGATTGTGGGTTTATTATTTTCATTTTCATTTACTCTCTCTGGTCACAAGGTATAAGCGCGGCTTTGGGTTCTTCCACTCGACATGTAATGCTTCCAGAATTCAGCGGAAGGTGGACAACGGAGTGTCTTAACACTAGATTTGCCTACCATGCTATGTGTGGGATATATATATAGTGGGTAGCTAAAAAATACTTATTTAATGACTTAACACTAAATAAAAATATAATAAAATATTTTTATGAAATATTTATTACGTCGATAAATAAATAAAAATACCTACAAACGTGTTGAGTGGCATTCAGTTCCAGTACCTACTCAACACGCAATATTTCGAAAAAGCGGAAAGATTGGGAACGGAGTGTCTTAACACTGCTTTTCTTTCGCTGTTATATGAAAAAGAATAATTATTTTTCTCTAATCTACATTCCTACTCTATTTTGTTAAATTGTGAAGATTTCCCAACATAATCTTATCAACAATCGTAACCTTGCATATTAAACAGCGTTCAAATTGAACGGTTCTCTTCAAAACAAAGGAAGAACATGACGTGTTGAGGCACAATTTCCAAATTCCACCGTGAAGGTTGCCGTCTTCAAACACCCTCAGCCATTCAACCCTTGCACTCGAGCCTGACAAAAAATACTCCACTCTTGGTAAATATTGGTACGCCGTGTGGTATAAGATGAAATATAAAGCGAGTCTGATTAACTACAGTTATTTGTTCGCTATAGTTAGTTTTTATACTTAAATTTCTTATTTATTATAAATAAATATATAAATGTGCGATTATTATTACATGCTTTGTTAACATTAATAATGAACAATGTAACATATATGAAATTAATTTTGCTCGATCGTTAATTATATTATTGTTAATTTTCATTCATCATTGTTGTAATTAAACACATTATATTATCTACGCTCGTTTTTAAATATATAAAAAAAAACTATCGCTCTCTCTTGTTTTCTACATCGAGCAACTAAAATCTACTCATTATGTTGGCTCTTTGTCCTTTTAACGCCACTAGCACCTATATTAAATGTCTTCGGATATTACAAGTCTATTAGCTTTAGTTGCGGATATTATAGGAGACGTTAAGAAGATTTTAGAACAATCTTCTATTTTTTTTCAATAGTCAAATCTTATCAAATAGAAAAAAAAATCTAGTAGAACATCTTAAAGCAGAAAATAACAATAAAAATTACTTATATAGAATTTTTTTTGTAATGGAATAGAAAAAGTGAGTCATGTAAACAGTTTTAAATCAGTTCAGTTGTACGGAAACAAAAAAAAAAAACGTTGGTTACATAAAAATTTCCCAAAACAAATTAGCTTTGGAGAAGTATTTAGATATGTCAACATCAAACATCTTTGTAGCGCCGTGGCTCTTCTACATTTATTTATCTATCCCCATTACATTTTCAGACAAAAGGCGTCGAGTGTTGTCGATGGCGGGCAAATACTCTATGTTCCCACGGCACAACCCGTTCTGGTGGTGACCGATGTCCCTTCTGTTTAATTTTAAATGATTATTACGTAGGTTGTATGTTACGCCTGATTATATAAGAAAATTAATGGTTTTATTTCACTTTCACGTAAAAACGATTTAGATAAAAATATACAATAATATAGCTTATATATCAGAATAACACATAGGCTACAATTAATTCAAAGATTGTGTATAATTTAGCTATAATAAAACAATAAATTTAAACGGGCGAAACTGCGTGTGGGTCGGTAGTCTATAATATTTCCATCAATCTAGTGTTACCTATATTTTATTTAAGATAAAACCCCCACCTAATTAACACAACATGAAACAAATTATTAAAGCTACAAAATTAATAGTACCTACATTTTCTTACATCATCTTATCCATAAATAAAATTTTTATTGATAGTAAAAAAAAAAATGTTTTCTACAGATAACCCTGTATCCCATAAGACTATTCTAATTAGTTAAATGAATTATTTATCTATTTTACATTCCGTAGAGCCTACCGCGACCGCGACCGTGTACCTAACAAATAAAGAACGTGTAATTATCAATCATTCGAGAGTAAGGAAGATGCCTGTATGGGTTTTGAATGTCGATGAATAGTTTATAAATATCGAGAATGTAATGATATTCTATCGATAATTTGTGTTTGATAGAATGCTTTGGCCATGTCAGTTTCGAGGTTTCGTGTTTATATAATCGTAGGTAGTTGTATATTGATAAAAAATGTAATTAATAATAAATAATAATTAAAAAATAATTTCTACAATAGATTTGTTTTTATTTATAATAAGTTTACAGTAGCACTATATTACACCATATGTAAGATTTTGTTCATTTTCCTGGCAGCGTACACATTTTTAAAATGATTTCCAATCTCAATAATTGTATGAATCAGTATTCAAAAAAGATAAAATTAATGGTGACAAGGTCGAATTAAAGCCACAAATTTGACTGGTAGCTCTCTAAGTATCGTATCAATATCTCGAAACGTAGATAAACGCTAAAAGTAAATCGTTATACCGATAAAAGTACTAATGAGTGTTCGTTCAAAACAAACTTATCTTGATGAGCCAGTTGAAGGGAACCAACACCATTAATAATTCCATATAAATAATAACATCATTACTTTTAAGCTGGACCACCCAAAATCATCACCTATTGTATTATACATATAATATATGTACGTCTTCACAGAGGGAAATAAATTAGTAACAAAACTCTCCGTTCTCCGTTGCGGGTTGAACGACGGAACTCAAATATATATTATATATTGATCGATTCCCAAATAGATGAAGCAGACACAAATGAAGAAAATAAGATTAAAAAATAATAATAAAAGAAAGTACCGGCGGTTTAAAGTAATTGTAGGTTTTCAAGTCTGCAATTTACATATGATATGAGCCGCTAATACCGGTAAGCTACAATTTTTCTGAATATTTTGTAGCACGACCGAGCTGTATTACCATAGATAACGTGTAATGTTCAGAAATAAGATGTACGCTACGGTTGTATCCTGTTTCTCTTTTCTACGCCTACATTATGGTAAATAGAGCTTCGAGTCACTCGTAAACTATACGTAGGTAACGTCAGTGCAATATGTATTTTTAATATATTGGTTCACTCACTAATTAAATGGAAAAATTTTACATGAAATGTTTTATAAAAAATATATTTGCGTACTACATATTCTTTGTACGACGAATCGTTAATTATCAGTTTTTTAACTTAATACTTTGTCGGCATTACATTCTGGCATTACACAAATAAAAATACTAAGTATTTCATTTCTCGAATAAAAATCGAACCCACAACCGTCGCGCTTATAGCCGCTCGTTTGTGCCTCTGGGCCACGACGGCTTTTACAATATAATGTTGTTATAAATGTTATCGTAAACACACTTTGTAAGTTTAATAATGCTAATAAAATATTCATTGACAGTTTCGGTAGGCGTTCCGCCGTGTAATGAGCGTATTAATGTACGTATCTAAATTATTTATTATTGATTTATATGAGGCGGGTGTCTCTTGTGACATCAGTATTATTAGGTGTTGGAATTATAGCGTAACGTTTTACAAGAGATGGCACAAGCAGTACACTATTTCATTGTTACCTATAGTTCTGTGTACATTGTAAACATCTATCATAGGACGTTTTTAGGATTTGCCGTACATGACCTTTCTTGAAATCATAAATAACAACACTGTATAACTCATTGAATATCTCAAAGATTGTGCCAGATGAAGTGTTTTTGCGGGGAGTTGATGTCGATGAACAAAAGTGCAGCTGAAGATCATCGTATTTTAGTGGATGTGTATAGTGAACATGCTCTGGATGAGCAAACGTGTAGGAAGTGGTTTGCACGTTTTAAAGCTGGTGATTTCGACTTGGATGACAAGGAGCCGAAAAGAAGATAACGATTTGCAGGCACTGCTCAATGAAAACTCATGTCAAACACTTAAAGAATTATATACGTCATTGGAAGTTGACTTCTCAACAATAGGAAAACGTCTTAAAAGTTTGGGCATGATCCAGAAGAAAGGACATTAGGTCCCATATAAATTGAAACCAAGGGATATTGAGAGACGTTTTCTCACGTGTGAACTGCTCCTTCAACAGCAGAAAAGAAAAGGTTTTTTGCATCGGATTGTTATCGTTGACGAAAATTGGATCCGTTATGACAATCCAAAGCGCAGAAAGTCATGGGTTAAGCCCGGCGAACCATCAACATCAGTGAAAAAGCCCAATATCCATGGTTCAAAGCTCCTGCTCTGCATTTGGGGGGATCAGAAGAATGTTCTGTGGCGAACTGCTAAAATCGCATGAAACTGTTACTGGAGATCTCTAACGAAGGTAACTGATGCGCTTGAGCCATGCATTGAAGCAAAAACGGTCCACCTCTTGTTTTGTTTCCTTTAAAAATTAATAAAAAGTTATAAATAAATACAAATATTTTAATGAAGAAATTAATTACACACACCTTTATGTATGTATGACACTACAGTTATGATTTTACGAGGAATTATCGACCGTTTTTTAAACTGCGGTGTTTCTGCCGTATGCCTCTTTAAATTGCCAATAAATATCAATCAAAATTACATTAATATATTGCTTGTCTTACCCGAAACAATGACACTACGTGGGTGAAATTTGGGCTAAGTGCAGAATAATTACGAGAAAATATATTAAAATATTGATTTTATGATAGTATATGAATAAATAATTGAATAAAAAATTACATATTTATGTGACAAGTATTCTTATATTTTTTTATTCTAATGGGAAATAATCAACATCTACTAGTTTTCACTTGTTAATAATAATAAGATTATATTAATATTTATGAATTTGCTAGTTAAAAGATATATACTTCAGCATACCATAGTTTTATTTTATAAAACTATTATACTATTATAGGAATGTGTAACAGTACTTGTAACTTGCAATCCTAATGTCGGTTAAAGGGGCCCGTTTGACATTTTCACTAACTTTCGGGTGTACTGCCCAAATTACTCTCTCTCCATAACTAAAATTGGAACGAATAAATTTATTTATTTATTTATTATACTTAACCACTGACTGAAATATTTTTCCCACGACACAAAAAAAAAAATTGATAACAGAAACAACATGTAAACAGCTACGTAGTAAAATCCATCACTTGAATTTATCGCACACAAAATATTTCTACATAATATATATAAAGAATATTATGAATAATTCATTCATATTTGACGCCGTATCGACGCTCTATCTAGATTTATAAGTTCGCTAAAAATATATGATTCTGATATACGATAAGATATTTTATTGTTTTTTTCGTACTAGTAGAACGTTGTATTATTTATTTTGCTTGAGTTATTACTCAAATTGTTTGTGTTGGCGACTAATTATAAGCAAAGTCGAAAAGTAACAAACAAAATGCTGTAGGCTACTTGTAATTTGGCGTATGTAGTATTACATTTTAATAAATTACGTATTTCACAAAACTGTTGCCTTGTTACCAGAGCGAAGAAATTAAAATATTAGTAAATAATCATTCATTTTGTCGAGTGGGGGTCGAACTCACAGCCGTCGCGCTTACAGTCACACGCTTGTGCCACTGCGCCACGGCCTCAACGACGACTAGATTGAAATATATAATTTGATTAACATTCAAATATATAAAAAATACATAATTTCTAGAAGTTACAAAATCTGCAGCAACATAATACTCTTCGAATATCGTTTACCGTTAAATCTGTAGCTCATTTGTATTATAAGTAATGATTTAATTATTATAATAAGGCTGCATTAAACTTGTCATTAACAAATGATAACACGCAAACACAGCGTTTACTTGCTTGCGACCAGTTTTTAAATGCCATTAATAACCGAATATATTTTCATCACCAGTTACAACCTTATCACATTCACTGGCCCTTTCCATACGTTGATCACCCGAATATTTATCACTTCTAAATAAGTTTGACAAGATCCCTCAAATTAGTAGATGTGGCCGCGTGGGTGTGTCGGCGCCACTGCAGCATAGAGGCTTTATTGTATGCTAATTTCACACGATTTCGAATAATAAGTAATATAGAAAATAATTTAAAAGCGGTTCCTATACAGACGAGTTATGCCTAATATTAATATATTTTATTTTATACCGGTTGGCATGCGAGTATGTCGTCGTAGTAAGTGGTCCATGGCGGTACCGTTGCAGTAAAACAATCTTTCCATAACACCGATTGTTGTGTGTCTTTCATCAAACAATGCACTAAATAATATAAATAGATCTCAGTCATGGTGCAGGAGACAAAGTGTGTAACTGTAAGCGACAAGTTGTGGGTTCGATTATCACTTAAGGAAATGTAATATTTAATATTTTAATTTCTTCGCTCTGGTGTTCTCAAAGCGCGGCGTTGAGTGAGTCCAGAATGCGGCATAAAGTGTGTTTAAGCTGTAGGTTCCATTTGGTACTTTGCTATTCGGGATACAGCGTGAAGCTGAAAAAAAAATTATAAAAATACAAATGAAAGCTTAATTATCATAATAATTATTATTATTTGGAGCTTAATGATGAAATAAAAAGTTAATTTTCCTAAAAGCTACAAAAAAAAAAGTATATTAATATCTTTTTTTCGTGTCAGTTAAAATATTTTAAGACTTATTAGTAAATAAGTAGTTATACATTTTTATATAGTAACATTGTATTTTATTCACAGCATTTCAGATGCTGAATGATGCTGCAGAACACCTTATTTTCCCTAATAAATCGCTGGAGATGACCAGTTCCTGCTATTAGCCCTAATCTATCCGTGATCACCACCAGCACCTCTGCGTTTATCGAATCTTAACTTATAACTATACTACTAACTGAGTAGTGAGTCAAACCGCGGCTTCGCCCGTTTAAAGTTACAGTTATATTATAGTCATATTATACAACATATTTATATATATTATAAGCCATGTGTTAACCATTACATAAATATTTATTAATTAAAATATTAAAACCTTACGGTTAAATTATAAATGATTATTGCTGTCCATTTAAAAACTCTAGCACAATAAATAATTACCTTATATTAGATCTGGATGAACATGAAAAATAATACCGCTGTCCACTAATCTGTACTTGCAAGATATAAAAACAAACAAACGGACAAAATGAAAAAAACTACTATAAAGAAATAATGAAATAAATAACGAAATAAAACGAAAGTAATGGTGTATCTTGCGTGCGTTAAGTCCTAAATTGATATCGGTTACAATAAACGATCGGGATGCTGTAATTACAGATCGCCTGTTTAGCTCTTGATTCATTGTACGGTGTAATGAATGAGCAGAATGAACGTGTGTGATTTAAAAATACCCTACATTTATGGACTGCTATAAACGAAGATTTAAGCTTCATTTAACCCCAAATTAATGTTAAGAGTATAAAAAAATGTGGTAATTTTTTTGAAATAATGTAAGAATTTGCGATCTTTCCTATATTTCAAAAAATATCCTGTAAATATGTAAGAAAAAGAGATAACGAACTAAATATTATTCAAATAAAAAAAAACACATATAAAATTGAAAGGAAAATAAAAGTATAAATTAAATGATTATAAAAAAAAATCTAATTATTCTGATGTACAATTCTAAATTTAAATTTTGAAAGGACTGTTTATTAGGCAAAAAGAAGTTTCTGAAAAGCTTCTGCCGAAACCCGGGATCGAACCAGGGACCTTTAGATCTTCAGTCTAACGCTCTCCCAACTGAGCTATTTCGGCTTGTAAAGCTTGTGCGAAATTATTTATTATATACTTGTTGAGGCTGTGGCGTGGTGAAGCAAAGCAACAGATTATATTTAATTTAATAATGTCATGTCTTGTCGCAATATCTCGAAAATTGAGAGGAAAGTTTGTGAAAAATAGAATGTCTTAACACTACTCTAATATGCACGAAAATAGTGAAGATGTTACATATACAAATAAAACGTAGTGTTAAGAGGCACAATTGATGAGATGGCTGACCGTCATCATAGCTGTCATGTGGCGGCGAAAAGTGGGTATTACTGAATAAAGAACGAAAAGGCCGGCACCGCACCTTTAGCTCCTTTGGGATCGTGACTGATCTTTTATCATGACGCTTACCAGTACGCTCATTTGTTTTCTTTTTTCCATGTGAAGAAGAAGAATGAAAGAAATATGTATACTGTGGAACTGCGATCTATACGTAGGATATGCGGAATCAGTTTAGCTGAGCGTCCCATAAGAATCGGTTTCACTACATCACATATTAGCCCGGACGGACAGAAAAACAGATTTAATGAGACACACCCACCATGAGGTTAGAAGAAATTACAATTATGACACTGCATTCTCTATTTATCGCCGAGGAGTAATTCAACACTAACACACTAACAGCTATAGCCGTGGTAATGAAAGTAGCGCGATTAATGTATATTGTAGCGTAGTGTAAATACAATAGTTGTGGGCTTGATGCCGATTCCCTCTAGATTATTTTCATCTTCCCATTCTGGTAGACAAAAAGAGGTATGTCTCGATAATCAAGTAAGTCCCCAACAGTCGAGACATTCTGTACCCTAGTGGGAATAGAGTGGCCAAAGCCACGATGGGAGACGAGACCGCAGGTGCAGGTAGCTTCATTAATTGACTATCAACGTATCGTCACAAAAACGCATAAAAGCTAAAGACAATGAAATTCTTTAAACTTGATAACTCAATTTAGTTGCAATCCCTTAACATAAGTTATATTGGAGTCGTTAATTTTGCTATAAATATTTTCATAATCACTTTATATATAATATATATTTTGGTTAAATCTTGAAATTGTTCTGATACACATATTCTTCTGTTTGCATTATTTCGACAATTATATAAACCTATTTAATATATATAATATTACAGTATATGTAGTATATGTGTATGTATATATTTTATGCGACTCCATGCAGTCTCTGTTCCAAAAACAGTTCATCATTGGCGGCGTCGTTTGTGAGGGAGACGAAGCTCAATAATAATAGTGGTGCATTAAAGTTATGGATCAGTTTACCTACACGGTCGGTTCCAGATAAGCGATTTATGTGCCAAAATTAATTTATTTAACCACCAAAGCATAAATTATACTAATTTATATTAAAATGTGAGAGTGACATTTTAATTTGTCTTTTAAAATATTATTTAAGTATTGTAGCCAATTTAAATAGCTTTTAAATATTCTGATAAAATGTGATGGCTGTACTCTTGTTGTGGGTTCAAATTTAAGTGGCGTAACTCAACACCGCGTGTTATTATAGAATGATTAACAAATATTGTTCAATTATAATTGTATAGTAAAAGGAAATTAGAACAGTTTGATCTGATAATAATAAGACATGTTGAATGACTTCAAATGTAAAATGCACGAAGGTACTACTCGCATGTTCTTCATACAAAAGACCTGACATCCCAGATCACATTACTTCTTTAAACTACACGAGACGACACACAGTAGACTATGTAATACAATATATATTATTAGAATAATAATGTTTTACATAATTTAGTTAGAATTACGTTTAAATGGAGGTGAAGTATAGGTTTGTTTTTAGTTTTCATCTGTCTCGTTTGCCTATTGTCTCCGTTCTCCGTCTGAATTCGAGATAGTGCGTGTTGGGTGACGAAAGTCTTTGTCTTCTAATTCGGAATCAAATTGACAAGCGTTTCGTTTACAGTCGCACGCTTGTGCCCCTGCACAAGTTAAGTTAAGTTTTTTATACATTTTCACTTAATTTATATTCACAATTCATAACATTTCTTTATTTACAACCGTTACATTGCAAATGGCGGTGCCTTACGCCGCTCTTCATTGTAAAACTAGGCCAGACATAGACAATTAAAATGTTTATAAACTATTCATACAACAGCCTAGTAGGCAGCCTTTTTCTAATAGCCACGTGTTGAATATCTCGGAACGGCATCCGTAACTAATCAATGCTCTTAATGACTGTGATATAAATCTCCGCTTAATAACGTTTTAGGGCGGCGCGGCGCCCTTAAAGGGTATAATTGGACCGTTTTAAGGGTGCAACGTCATAATGACACGTTAAGGGGGAGTTTGTAGTGAAACTATGTTTTGCTTTTGACAGACAATTTTTTGGTGTTTTTGTTTTTAAAAGGATAAAATTATTCAAGAGTAAATGCTTATAAAAAAATACTATTGACAATTTGTAGAAAAATTACAATACATTAAGGATTTTTTCTTTATGTTTATATAATTAGCAACTCGCTTCTTTGTATTTTTTCCTAATTCATTTTTTAACAACAGGTATTAAGTTTGTCTATTCACTTACTTTGAATGGTTATTTTATTGAAACAATGTTAGGACACTCTGTTATCCACTTTCTAGAGGCACTGCGTTCAAACTAAAGGTAATTTGAATTCCATAATAAGTCTTCCCTTTAAAAAACTGTGTCCAAGAACGATTCAGTTTTTGAATTATTTATATACAATCCCTTGTCCAAAGAAGGGTGGCGCGCTGAACACGCCGAATTCTGAAGGAGCATTCAACAAAAGGTAGCAATATTATTAACATAATGATGTTTGGAGATTAACAAAACAGTTATAAATACTTATTACATGGGCACGAATATTTTATTTTAAATTTATTTAATCGTTATACTATTGCTATTGCTACAAAATTATTGTATCTAGTTATTAAGATATTTGTCCTGCATATAGAAAACAAGCATATATAGATAGAGAGAGAAAATTTAGTGTCAAGACACTTCATACTCTGCCTTTCGTCAACGTTTCGTATCTCGACAACATTCAAGGGAGGAAGACGGCACGCTATTCTTATCTTTTTGATCATTGAGAATATAGAATCTTTTGAAGCGGGACCCAGTATCTATATCACGATGCCACACAAAACTTTGATAATTTTTCGTCTTTAAATATTTTTATAAAATAGTATAATGTAATTTCAATAAACAAATGTATATTCAATAAGGAATTGTATTTTGCAAATAACAAAGCGAGCCATAGCAAATATAAGTTCAACGCCAATAAGGCTCTGAATCTGAACGGTTGAGCCGGCTGAGGCCAACGTTCAGGTCGACGCGTGACGGAATTCGAAACAATACTCCTTCAAGTTAGTCGTTTTATTATAGTAACTGTCAAGCTTTACTGACTGACTCGTTACTTACTTGCAACTTAGAATGCCTATTTTATTTACTTAAAATCAAAATCAACTTCACGCACACAACAGGGTAGGCAAAGGGAATTTCCTCACATTCCACCGAAATGTGGAGACATTGCGAGAGACATTAATGAGGGGCGGAACTCAACGCTGCACTTTGCCTCGACGAAGAAATCAAATCCAAAAATCGAGCGAAGGAAATGGAAATAAAAAAATAAACAAGTATTTAATTTCCTCGAATGGGGGTCGATCCTACAATGAATCGCCTTTAGTCACACTGCGCCACGGCTGACCTCAATAAAATTTTATTTACTTTAAAGTACTGCATAGCTTATTGCTTCGAATATGCACTTGACAGGCTATATGCGGGAAATAATGTGAAGATGTAGAAAAAAACTGAAGATAACCTCAGTCACAGGTTAAAACTGTAAAAGACCTTTGGTCTTTGGTTTTGTTAACCAGTGATTGTGAACTACTGGACAACGCGAATAAAATACGTCGATAAGAGTATATAAACACGACATTTTTAAGATATGTAATTTAATAGATAAACTTATTAAATACTAGATCATAAAATACATTTAGATTTTCCCAGAAATTTAGATTCTAACAAGAAATTGATAGATTTTTTCAGATGGTACAAAAAAAAATATTAGAGTGTAATTATTAGACCGCTACTGCTCTATAAAAGTCTAATACAGTTAAAAGAAAAGAGAGTTTGCCAATAATTAAGTGTTTTTTTTTTTCAAATAAAATAAAACGACCGCCATGAACCCAGCCTCAGCGAAGTTCAAAGTTGTTTAACCTTTAGTAGTATCTATTCGTCACTGCGTCACACGTAACACAGTATAGATAACCATCGTGAAATTTTAAGAAAATCCTACGTCTAAACTTGACGTATTTTAATTATTTTGTTTTGGTATAGGTTTCAGATATTTGTCCCTACTTGCTTGTCTTATGTAGCATGCCAGTCGTGGCGCAAGGGCGCAAGTAGATGGACGCAAATGTAATGAAGGTTGTGGGTTCGATTCCCATTCGAGGATATGAAATATTTAATGTTTTTATTTCTTCGCTGTGGTGTCTACTCTGGACTGAGGACTTTTTAAGTTTTCCCATATTTCCTCTACAGTCTTTTGCGTAAATTCATATTTCTTAAAATATATTTTTTTATCTGTAATCTTATCAATAAAGAGTACACATAGATACATATACACACATTCGAATATGTATACATTTGCGTACATTAATACCGCTGAGTTTGTTATGAATTGCCTAAAGATATGTATTGTTATTTATTGCCAGTTTTTACAGCTTATGAGATAAATGTAAAATAAACAATAATAAGAGATAAAAAAATACTGTTAAATTTGTGTCGTGTCAACTAATTTAATGTAAACTGGCGACCCGCTTTAAATATTATATATTTTATTAATTATATATATTTTTTATTAATTTGGTTGGATTGAAATAAAACAAGCTCTAAATGTTAGCCAAAATTTGCCAAATGCAAGATGCAGGTGCAATGCAAGAAAAAGATTTTCATTCATGGTGCAAACGTGAGCGCTTCATAAGAGATGTTAACAATGTCAATAAAAAAAGGGAAATGTGCTATGTCACTACTTGTTATTATTAATAACTTTATTATTTTTTGTATCTTCATAGCTTTCTTTATAACGTTGAAAATAATCTAATTTAATTTTATACGACATCTAGTGGATATTAATCAAACTACATGTATATATGAATATTGTAAGAACTACAATCTTAGCGCTACCTTGTTTTTTCATGTTGATTTAATAGATGGCGCTGTACTGCAATGTTTTCATTTATTGACACTAGATAGCGATAAGCCCTCGTTTTAGGACTGCGGCCTAATATGCAAAATGATGTTATAAATATTTAGTCAATAAAATATCTTGATTATTTTATTAAATTAGGTAAGAAAATTAGAATTATTTAAAAAAAAAATATTTTTTTTAAAGTAAATAAGAAAAGGAAAAGATAATTAGGAAAAAAAATTATAACAAAGAAAATAAATTCCTATTGATAGACAAAACGCAAAATGTGCAGTTCTAAATCTAATAAAATAAGTATTCAACTTTTAAAAATCTTTAATTACAAATAAAAAAATAAAAATATTGTGAAATATATTCTAAGAGAATCAAAAAGATATGCCCCGGGTGAGGATCGAACTCACGACCTTAAGATTATGAGACTTACGCGCTGCCTACTGCGCTACCGAGGCTTGCGTAATATAAGTAAAATTACAATATACAATAAAATAATATTATGTAATATAGAAATAAATATTTTAAGTAATTACGATTTTAAAATTAACATAAACATCTAATTATTTATTTCAGTTCGAAGCTAAACAGTGTATTCTTTTCTTCTCTGTAAAAAAAAAGCAGAAACTCATATAGAATTATTTGCATATCTATACTATCTATATCTATACTAATTATATATTTAAAGGAGGAAACATTTGTAATTTTTTATGTAAGTATGTATTGCTTTCATTCTGCATCTTCACTGAGCAACATATAACATTTTCAAAAAAAATAGGAATCCCTAATAAAAATGCTATAAAGTAACTAAAGATGTGAAAAAAAAATAGTTATAAAAAATCTTATATCACGTGCGCTGCGGAAACTGTAGAAGATCACTAAATTTTATTTTATTAAATATAATTTCAATGTCTGAAATACTTTATAAATTATTAAAATCGGACATTCGATTCAAAAGATATAATTAATTTAAAAATATCTATCTAAAGAAAATGGTGTTATAATAAAAAGTACAGTGTATGTGGACTCGTATCGCACCGTAGCGGGTAACTGTGAGAGTGAGGGGGAAGACGTACCGATATCTACACTAAAATTATAAAGACAAAGAGAAAAGAAGAGAAAAGATAAAGAGAGTTTGTGATTGTTCAGCTTTTAATAATTTTCACTTTAGAAATATTAAGTGCACTGCAAGCATATAATATTAAAGCAGGAAAGTAATTGTATATGCAATACTTATAATAATATATAGTTCACAAGTTTAAGCGGGCGATGCCACGAGCTGGTCGCTAGTGTCCGATATATTTTCACTTTGTCGCTCCGGTGTCGAGGCAAAGCGCGGCGTTGAGTTTCGCTATTGAACATACGCGACGTGTAGTTTTTTTAGCTTCAGTCCCTAACTGACATGTACAGTATCATCAATACATACATTATACAAGCATTTATAATGGCATCGATTTCAAATTATTTTTATATTAATAGAATCTACTTCAATAACAAGATAAATCCCTTCACGCGTTAGCGGAGCCCTCAAACTTTACTAATCGATGTCTAAAATGTCATTATAAACGAATAAAATCTCTCAGGAGTTGTGAATTTTATGTCGTTTTTAGGCTCGCTCTAACCCTTCGCTGGTGAATATTTAAAAAGTCGTTGGGAACATTTTAATTGGGCAATCCTGTAAGGATTAAATTATCAAGACACCCAGTTACGGCACCTCCTCAAAGTTAATGAATTAATCGCGGTTCCACGAGTACCTTAAGTAAACGAGTTGGCTCCATAATAAGACGTTTACAGAATATTTTTTATACAGATTTTTTTTGCTTGTTTGCTTTTGGCAATGTCATAAAAAACTTCATAACAGGTTAGAACTTACTGTCACACATTCTGTTCTGTGATTTCCGTCTCAATTCGAAACATATTGAATGGCGTAACTCAGCGCTGTGCTTTGACACGAATATATAATAGCGTCGAATGCTACAATGTTGAGTTCATAATAAATTTTAATCAAAGCTAAATATTTTTTTTGATTTCAATAGGCTTTTAGTTTTATTGGGTACCAATGTCTAGTAGTAGTAGGGAGATGGAACTTGGTCATATAGTGTTAAGACATTCCGTTCCCATTAAAACACTCCTGTTCTCAACTTTTCTCCGATTTCTGGAGGTATTGAGTGTTAAGCGGCGTAACTTAAGACTGCGCTTTGCCTCGTTACCAGTGCTTGAAATTGAAAATATTAAATATTGCATTTACTCAAGCAGGATCGTACCCACTACTTGTCGCGTTGACAGTGGCACATCTGTGTCCATCTTAATTTTATAATTTCATTTATAGTAATGAAGAATCCCTATTTATATTTATTATTCGATTTTCAGGTGAATATGATTTATTATTTTTTACGTTGGGCACACTTTAAATCACTCTCCGTAACAACTCTCACGGCAGGCTCGGTCACTTCTGCAACTTTTTTAATTTAACTGAATTTCGTATCGAAGCGGCCAAAATGTTTACTCGCGAAGGGGGAATTTTAACTTTATTTTTTGACTTTTTGTATGTTAATTTTTTACTGGGGAAGCCCCTGAGACCGATTCGGGATTTGAGACACGGCGAAGTTTAAAAGTTGTAAGAGTTTGTTAAAAGACACTTTTACAATGGGTTAAGCTTACACAGCGAAGCGCGTCGTGCATAATGTTATAGCTCTCTTTTAAAAAAACCTCCAGTACTTTTTTACAGTACAGTATAAATTGAACTTTGAACTTTTAATCACTTGTCAATATTTACATGTCTTTTTTTTTTTAAAATGGTTATGTTGTTTTTTTTAACTCCACGTTGTGTCTCATGGCAGGGGAGACTAAGGGAACTTAGTGTTAAGACACACACGTTCCCATGAAGACACTCATTCTGGAGGCATTGTGTGTTGAGTGGCAGAACTCATTACGAAGAAAATAAAATAATAAATAGTTTATTTCCTCGAAATTGATCGTAAAGGTGACTGTTAATTCACTGGCAGTGTACACCTTCGTAGTTTTTACAAGACATACAGATTACACTAACTATAAAACAAATAAAAAAAGTAGTAATTAATTATTACGTTAATAATTTATTACGTTAATTATTCCTTACACCTTACCACGTTACGAGATTTTAACCCACGCTCTGTGTTAACCTTGCAACTTAATTTGAACGGTTTACACGAGGTGCAAGCTCAAATCCCGTTACGCTTTTTTTAGTTTAACATTGTATCTCGCACATAGCAGAGTAGGCAGAATGAACCAGAGAGGCTAGAGTTAAGAGTCAGTAGTCATCAAGACACTTCCGTTCTCTATTTTCTGTCGAATTTTAGAGGCATTAGGTTTTATGGAAAAAAGGAGGAAGTAAAAATATTAAGTATTTAATTTCTTCAAGTAGAAATCAAACACATACACTATCGCTTATTCAGTGGCATTCTCGTATCCCCGCGCCACGACTAGTCTCAACATGTCGCGTTGCCTTGAATTTTTTATACGTTTTCTAAAAACATATATTCACTGTGATAGAAAATATATACACACAAAGGTTAATACTAAAAAAGAGTTCCCTTTAATCAAAAAACAGACAACATTTACTTTCACTTGATACTTAAACTTTCAAATAAAGTATTCCGCAGCACCTCGCGCGCGCCACGCGACAATATTTCGTATGTAACATTAAAATTTATCACTACACAGAGAGTTTACGCGAAAGCCTGGTGATAAAATAAAATGACAGTTGTTTAGTATTGGCCCGGGAATATTGTTTGTACTTACTATGTAGAAATTGAAAGGCATGGGGCGCTCGAGACCGGTTTTATTTATGATAGGAAATGGGTTTTGGATTGCTATGAGTGGTAGGTAATGTTGTAGCTTGTATTACATAGTGAGTTTCATATGATACTTTTACTGCTTTGTACTACTAACTGTCTTGTATTGGATAAAATATTGAATAACGTAAATAAGTCAGCTTCACGCTGTATCCCGCACACAGCCGGGTAGGCAGAGGGAACCTAGTTTTAAGACACTCCTTTCCTAACTTTCCATCGAATTTTTCAATTAAAATTATAATTCATTACCTCGAGTGGGTCAAATCAATGGGTTGGTTTACTCTGTTATTTTATCATAAAGAAGGTTTTTATATTTCGCTATTTCTACAAGGAAATATTAAAATACACTATATAAACAGGTACAACATAAACAAACAATACGTTACAGAGATTTTACTGTCGAACACAGCATAAAGGGGTTGTAGAGGCGGTTTATGTGGTCCGGATGAGGCGTCCGGAGCGTCCAGTCGGATTACTTTTATATCTCCCACCAAATAATAGCACATAAAACTTGTGTGAAAAACACTAGTTACAGCTTACTAGCTGAGATGGGATGTACGGTTAGCAAGAAAAAATTGATTATTTGAGTTATATATATATATATGTATTTCTAACTTAAGTTACTATTTACTAAAGAAATCAATACACAACATATACAAAAAGTAATTAAAAACTAGCTAACATTATACAGATGTATTATTCCTTAGGTATTAGATAACTTTAATACTTATTATTATTTTGGTATCAATAGATAGCTTAATTTTATTTAGCCATTTGTGATAAGATATTGCTTTATGAATTCTTCTCTTAAATAGTTATTTAAATTGTGTTTTTTTTTAATATAGGATTAAATTTCTTATTGACCGACGATGTACCCGAAGCGGTTCGATGCGAAACACCGATAGTTATGAGAATCCTAGAGGCAGGTATAAGCCCAGCAGTGGGTATACTTCTACCCCAATCAAACTTCGCAGTGGGACAGTAATAATTATAATATATTTATTATTATTTTTGCCTATTGAGTGGTAAATTCCAATACGCAAAAATTTGTAAGCGTCCAACTTTAAAAATATTTTTTTACTATTAGTACACTGTAATTCGTAATTCAGGCTGAGCAGTAGGGGTGAAGTAGCGCTTATAAAAATGTCCGAATAAAGTATAGTAGCCATTCACTGTACAAGTTATATTGTAATAAACTTTACTGTTGTTACAAAAACATTATTATATATACTTTTATATTTACAAGGAGAGATAGATATTCATTAGATCTAGGTATCTACAGAGACCTAGGAGAGCTCTGACTAGTTGTTTCTTAAATTAACAAATTTATCGAGAATCGATCGATTTATTAAATTTTGCCTCTTCAACGTCATCATGCCTTTTCTTCTGTTGTTTAATCTTATGGGTTTTTGTGTAGGTTTTTCTTTTTTTTTTGCATTAGCGACAAACAGCTGTTTCGTTGATAGAAGAAGAGCACAGTAGATGTGATGTAACAGGTATCTAGAATAATGTAAACAGTATGACGCTAAAAAGTACACTAAAGAAGAGGCATGTTACCAAAGAAAAAATAAATTTATAGTTATTTTCTTGACTAAAGTTTGCTTTCAAAAACAAATAAGATTTAAAAAAGCTCCTTGCAACTAATTAAAAATGCAATGAACACCTTATTATTACATTTGCTAATGCCATAACACGGGAAAATACAGCCTCAGGCTATTGCACCCCCACTTCACCGGCTACGACGTTACAAAAGACTTTACGCCTCATACAACATTTAAGAATTAATCGCAGTCTACTTTATACACTTGCCTACACTTAACCACGTTGTATCTTTATTTCATATGGAATAAAGGTGATTTTTAAAGGAAAATAGGGAAATTGTACGCCGGCCGTTACTTGCTACGACGCAGGACTTAAAGAAGTATCGTTCATCGTAAAAACTTTGTACGCCGTAAACTATGAAAATTAAATTAGTAGCAGATTGTAGGGGCTGTATACACTTTCATAGCAATCAAGATGAATGTAAAAGTATTTAAGTATTGTGTAATAAATTGTTATGAGTGAGCATGAAACATACTTATTTGATTTTAAGACATCCAATATTTGTTTTTTGTTAATGGATAATGGCATTTATACATTTTTAAAAAAACATATGAGAGCGTGAAGCTGATTTTTTTAAAAATAATATTCAGTCTTAATTTAGAGATTCGTATTATTTTCAATCGTTTTAGTATCTTAAATTTCATTGTGAAGAACGGAGTATATGGAGGCCGTCGTGGCGCTGCGGCACAAGGGTGTGACTGTAACGCGACGGTTGTGGGTTCGATCCCCACTCGAGGAAGTGCAATGTTTATTTCCATTTCTTTGCTCTGGTGTCCAGGCAAAGGGCGGCGTTGAGTTCTGCCACTTAACATCCAATGCCTCCAGAAATCGGCAGAAAGTATGGAACAGAATGTCTTAACACTAGGTTCCCTCTGCCTGCTGATTACTTTGATTATGATTTAAGCTCTTCGAACCTTTTCAAATATCGGAACAAAGCGTTAAGCCTTTTTTATTTATTTTATACTCTTTTTATTATTATTAAATATAATTAAAGTATCCATGGACTATTTATGCAATTCCTTTAAACATTCGGAGTTCTGATAACGATCCTTCAAAACAGCGACCCTCAGTGTGTCATCTGAAATATAATATATTACTGGAGCCGGCCCATCCCTGAGGAGACCCTGTTAATTACAAGTACAAGTCGCGTCCCTGAGAGGGAAACCTTTTAATATTTTGTTTATCTCGTTACTGATATTTTCGTATTGCTATTGTAGAGTTCGTAGTAGTTTGACAGTGTGAAGCTGTCTGTACATAATGTAAGCTTATCTCAGAAACGGCTTAACAAATTTAAGTTTATTGTATTTTTTTTGAAACAACTGAAAAAGTTATGTCGATTTTTGTTAAAAAAAAATTTGCTAAAAAATAAATTTCTTAAGACAACTAAAAGCGGGCGCAGCCGCGAACGGATCTCAAGAAGATATTGGCATAATTTTCATTCTCTCTCAAGACATAAAAAAAAATATCAGAACTCAGGACAAGGGCCTTGCAAAGTTAAAATTATTATTATTTAAGGAAGTAATTTAATTTTTTCATTCCACCTTGTATTTCTAAGCGATGTTGTTATACGACATTTGAACTTTCACTTGAATTTCCGCCGCAAGGGATATTTTGCCTCGTCTCAGTACGTAAATTAAATTTAAATCCCCTCACATTTTTACCTCCCTTCAAATTATTTGACACAATAAGTTTCTTTTTTGACGGTGTGTTATTTAATTTTCCGAGGTCAGATTCCTTGAGGACGTTCTGCTTGTTAAAGTGCCCCTTTTTTTATGTCGAGTGTAATGTCTTATATTGATATGATGTGAATGAGATCCAAATTTTTGTAAGACTACGCTATTTTTGGTGAATTTTAAACTATCAAAATATCCAATACACAAACAACTCCGATTGAGCTTACGTTTAATATAAATTAATAGCATCACTAACTAACAAAAAAATAAAAATAACTAATAAAAATTCTACTAATTTGTAGCACAATATATGGCCTACACTCAAATTTTAAATAACTTATATTTCATTGTAGAAATGTAACTGAATTCGGATATCATATTTTTTTTATTAATTTAAATTAAGCTAGTAATAATTTAAGTTAATCTAATATAGTTTCCAATTAATTTAATAGAATGACGATAATAATAGTTAGAATTTTATTTGCAGCTGTAGTGTAAAATTTTATTAAATTAGAACAAAGAACATCTTCAATATTCTTTATTCAAGCATTCACTGGCAAAGTAACTTGCAAAAGGGCCGTGACTGAAGGCTAGAAGCCTACCAGGGCGCACCGCCACTTGTCAAGCTCGTAATATTTTATTGGATAACCAAATAAACCCTGCTGGTTTCGAAAATTTCTCTCGTTTTCTGAATTTTATTAAAAGATTTTGTTTTGAAAGATTATTCCTTTATGTTCTGGCTTTTCTTTTGATTTTTGTTAACTGTGTGTTTAAAATATTTCACTTCCTCCGAGTAATATGTATCTAAGTATGAGTTATTTTTTTATATATTTGGTAAATACGTATATAATATATTATTTATTCCGTTTTATTACCTACATCATGTACAAAAACAAAAAACTTATGGTGTACATTTCTATGCTTAAATCTATCTATGCATTTCAGAATTTTTTTATCACCATTATAATTTGGTACAAAATCTGAGTGATAAACTTAGAGTACAGGGTTCCTCCAAACCATATAATATAACGCGTTACTCTCACACGAAGCTATTAATATTCATAATACAATTTAACGTAGCGAGGTTAATTTCACCTAAATATGTAAATCATCATGAGCCGACCACCGTTAATTCAGAGATGTCAGTTTGTAAATATTTCTCTCTCTGTTTCACCAGAACGTTTTTTCCAAGTGTAACGAGGAGAGATGATGTGTATATTATGAATAAGGCGGCAGGGAAAATTTTAACGGCGCCTATGAGGGTTGTGAATGTTGAAATAACTTTCAAATATTGTCGCTAGGTGGACGGAAAGTTTGTCTCCTCGGGGATGTGGCGCGTCCTCGTCTCTGCTTATAAATGAAATGCATATCATATTTTAAAATACGATACATTGTAACCCTTTGTAATGGCGAGCTATGAAAGCTTAAGTAAAAACTTTTGTTTCTCTTTTTTTTTATTATTTGTTCATGTGAAAGGTGAATGAATTTTAAAGTATATTTATATTTGTTTCTTGTGATATTTAAAGTAGATTTGAAATTTAAAAAATCGAAATCTAATTACCTTTTTAAAAATTTTGTCCAAAACGCAATAAAGGTAACGCAAAAAAAAAGGCAATTCGTCGTGGATAAAGTAATTAAAAAGCTCGATTCCATCTAAACGTAGTTAATCTGGTAAATTGCGAATCGCGGGTCCATAAAACATAATTAAAAACTCGAACGGAAAAAAAGAAGGCGCGAGGTATCGCGTCATCAATCCCAGAATTATTTCATTTGCGCGTTAATTACGACTGCCTACTGCGCTAAAGGCTTACAAAGAATTGTTTTCATTTTACTTTTGAGCTTAGTTTAACTATAAATATTTTGTACATTTAAAATTCTGAATAATAATATTATGCTTAAAGCCTTTCTTATCTCAAAAACTATTGCTTTGAACAGAAAAATATTTTTTGAAAAAAAAAAAAATGGTATTTGACGATCTTATATCTATGTAGTGTCTACGTACAGAGTAAGTTTACTCTGGATCTGCAAAAACGGGGGCCGCTATCTTTCAGTACTATGAGAAAAAGCTCGGTGTAATGTGCATCTATCCAATACCCAACGCGCAATTTTTCAAAGTTTTTATTATATTCTTTTATTTACTATTTAAACACTCTCCGGATAAAAAACACAAGAAAAGCTCACGTTACAGTATCTTTTTTTACGTATGCTCAGTATGTGACGGTAATAATTTAATTTTTTTATATGAACATTTTTTTTATAATAATAATAATTCGTTGATTCACAAGGAAAGTGGAGAAAGAAGCATTTTCACGCTAGATTCGCTCTCTTATTCTGTAATGTGACGAGTGCAGCGTGAAGCTAGAAAAAATATATGACAAACAAATAGATATGATACTAAATATATAATTTAAAATGAAAATAACTCAAATGAATAAGCTCAATGCACATGCATCAACTAGGTGCATTTAACAAAATGATAAATGTCTAGACTCCCTCCGCTGCAGTAAACGTAGGGTTAGACCTAACGTGTGTATTATGAAACGACTGTAATTGTCGCAGTGTTTATAATTTCATTAACTTAATGATGAAACGTCAACGTTATTTTTTCATATTTTTTATTTAATTTTATAATTATGTTTAATTTTAACTGTAACGCGAGGGTTGTGAGTTCGATCTCGTTACAGAGAAAAAATCTAAATATAAAATATTCCGTTAGTGGAGTGATCTATCCCATAATCATAATGTTTAGTTGCCCGATTAAGGGATATCATATGGAGTATGATGCTGTAAATACCAATAATGTCTACTAATGGCTTAGATATAAGTAAGGATATAATGATACTTGTCAGCTCTGACCTCACACGGACGGACAGACGGATTGACGTCGACCGATATAGAATTTATGTGCTCTCAACTGCAGCGTGAAGGCGGGTGAAATGTAGCATGGACATACAGATTAGAAAGCCTATGTATTTTGCATTATGCTTCTAATGGATAATTTTCACAGTGGACAGTTGACTCTGTATGAAGCGTCTAAGCCAAGGGAAAGCCAAAATAACAGAAAAATTATATATGTTATGATGTTTGATCATATTTTAATGTCAAATATTCAATAATCCATTTTTAGATTAGTTTTAAATACGAAATTGTAACGATTATTGTGTACCAAATATACATTTACACATTGTTATAAATATTAAAATTATCATAGAATTCTTTTTAAAGTAAAATTATTTTTACTATTTAAGTTATTCATTTATTTATAGTTATTTTCATGTATTTTATAAATAATTTTCAATGGAAATTATTAATTACTCCATATAAACTAAAGTTTTATTTGAAATCAGGGAGCCAAAACGTAGGTGTAAATGGAGCAGCTACGTGTAAAAGCGTGATAAGAGATACGTGACAGGCTTAGTTGATAGTAAAAGCTAATTTGTTGGCCGTACTAAGGTACAGAAAACAAGTTATTTATTTTTAGGAACAAACATATTTTATGAAGAAAATCTGAGCTTATTAAAGTAATCAATCGCAAAAATAAACAATTATTTTGCAAATTACATAAATTTTTGAAAAATAAAATATAAAAAAATAAAAAACTATAGCTCCTGATATGTTTTTTTTTAATTTATATATTATAACAGATAGTTTTATTCCACATACGCAAGGAGAACCTAGTGTTCAGTTACTCCAAATTTTTACTACATTTTTTTCTGGTATTATAGACATTGCGTGTCATATTCAACGTTACACTTGGGACGTTCCACCTCGTGAAGATCAAATCCACACATCACTTAGCACGAAACCCGTTTCACGTCATCGTTTCACAATATTAGGAAAACTTTAAACGCCAAAAACATAAATAGTTAAAATAAAAAAATTAACAGTAGGTAGGTAGTAGGTAGGTACTAAACAGATCTAAGCACGGCCACAATGATCAAGTTAACGCGTGAGTATGACACGCTAGCATATGTCCAATTAAACCCGTCAAACGTGAATCAGTGGCGCGTGACGCGATTAGGCGATACGTGACGACGGTGACTAACTAGCGTTTACACAGTCAGCACATACAATGTGCCTATATATGAATAAAACTTGTTTTTTGTTATTTTTTTTGTATCTTACTTTTCGAAAATTTTTCTTTTTTTTTTTCTTCCTGCGTCTGTTGCTATAGCAAAGCATATGATATAGTACCAATATTCTTATATCAATGAACTATAATTGCTTCAATAAATGATACATCTATACCTCAAACAAAACATTATTTTTTTTCATATTTATAGAAAAAAAAAACATAATTAATACATAATATATTAGTTGCAAGAAACTATAGCAATAATAACATATTCAGAATTTCCACAACAGTGTTTGAGTCTGGAGCAATTCCCTGCCGTCGTAACGTCTAATTCTCGTCGACTTACACACATCAGCGTTTTCGATATCGCGTTGTACCCCCTTAACTTATAGACTAGGTAGTAACAGAGAAACTGAATATAAATATATTTATTTATTTTTTTAAGGTTCAAAACTGAAGAACAACTTTAAAATCGATAATAATAAAGCCTACTTAAGGTGCTAAATTAAGAAATAAAGTAAAAATTAAGCACTGAAAGAGAATAGTATATTGTATAAACTAAATGATATGAAAAAATAGACAAATTTTGGAAAATAGACAAAAAGTCAACTTTTTATTACCATATCCTGTTATCTGGAAAATAACTTTATATAGCAAAAAAAAATTAAACAAACAAAACACATCTAACACGCAAGTACTCTACACAATCCCGCTTTTTCCATTTGCAAGGAAACACAAATATTGCAAACTAAACGGAGGCCGGCACTATTTACAATTTGGCGCATCCCCTGCGTCCGTCAGGGCACATTCCGCCCGTCGTTATCTCGGCTGTGTTTATATCGGCGCTTGCCACTGCGTTACCTTTTTATTGCTTCAATACACGTCTTATTGCGGTTAATGTTGGTATTTGTAATCTTTACTTCCGGTTTGTTGGTGTTTTAAATAAATAAAAAAAATAAAAATAATTTATTTCAGATTAATATCCACTTAAATGCTTGTTGAATTGGTATGGCAATTCTGTTTATTTTTTCAAGTTTGGTCTTTGAAAGTTGGGATGTGTTTAAAATTAGTTATATAAAACGTGTAGGGAATGAGGCCAGTCACTCAACACACAAAGTCTCCAGAATTCAACGGCAATCGGGGAAGAGAATCGTCTGAATGGGAAAAGACTATCTTAACACCAGGTTCCCAGAAATTCTCAATTCTGTCTGTACACAGTTCAAAATTAATATTTTCAGAAAATAAATTAAAAAATATATTCTTTGAACACAACAAAACATTATCTCCTTACCTAATAATATTAAACACAAACGACTGCTAAGCCAGAAACGGCGAATAGTAAATGCAGTTAAGGCTGTAGTTTTGTATTACAGTACGTACTCAGACGACACTCGCAGTCAGACAGCCGCAGCGCCTTGAGAGTTCACGCTCCATTATCGGCCCGAGATAGGGTAACTGTCACTATCGTCGCACTTAAAACATTCAAATATGTACAAATATAGCTGTATTTTGTATTGGATGATACATTTTTAATATTCGTTTGCCATTTTAAGAAATTATAATGTTGTTATCGTTTTAGTGACGGAATATCAGATTGTTAATCTAAAGTTTGTTCGTCTAGTTGTTATTATTTTAATGCTGGTTAAGCATAAAGTATATTTTTGTTTCTACCTATATAAACTTAAATTTGATTATTAATCTGTATAATAAAAAAAATATTGACTTGATTTATTTTTAATGAACTGTAAGTAAAATTTATTTCAGAACATATTAAGTTGTTTCCATTTAAGTATTCTAAACGTAACATATATATTTCTTGCTGTGTAATACATAAAATTATATTATAATGCAGTATAAATCGATAATAATTAATTAATTACAGCTATAGGTAGCCGCGCCCGGGCTGCGTCGTGGCACCTACATGTAACTAGCGCGCAACAGTGGATTTCCCTAGAGGAGCTCGCTCAACGGTGGCTCATAGATCAGTTAACGGAAAAATATAATTAGGCAGGCAGAGAAAATATCATGATTAACAATAAAAAACAGATGAAAGCTAGACAAACTGTGTCTACCAGTCTGTCATTAACGTCGAGCTTTCTCTATCAGAGCTGGGATATGAAAATAAGTCATTCCTTTGAGTGGGGGTTAAAGCCGGGACATTTACAGTCCAAACGGTATCCTTTTAAACTACGAGGACTTCTCACAAACGACTATATGTTGTATACCGCATGTAGCAGAATAGGCGGAGAAAGACAGATCTACAGACAGTCAGACAGACAGACAAACGGACGACAAAGTGAACAAACCTTAAAAATAAAGTAAAGTCACCTCTTAGGAAACTAATTGTTTAAACATTCCGTTCCCTACCTTACTTTGGTGCCAGAGTGAAGATATGATAATATTAAATAATATATTTTATTTTGTCGATTGCGAAACCAACCCACTACCAGACGCGTTTACTTTCACACACTTTGTGATCATGCGCCACAAATAGCCTCAACTTATCTATATTATATTATATTTTTCTAATATTAATATCTTAAAACCGATGAATCTTCTGCAGAACTATAATCTATGTGAACACTGCCGTTGCCGCGCCCGCCATGTTATACCGCCCATTAAGGCACCTGTCATGTGAGTTTACAATAAGTAAATATTACGTTATTGCCACTATTGGCGACATTGGGGCCGCTTTGTTTGAACTAAAAATTTGTACTTCCCTTTATTAGCGTAGGTTACTCATTATTGTGGAATTGCAAGGGATTGCAAGGGAGTTGAGTCAATATTTGGTTCTAGGTGTGGGATTTTTAGATTAGTCTATGATGTATAGTTATCTGGTTTTTGAGATTTTATTTTGATTTTGTTTAATCACAAATATTATGTCTTGGTATGGATTTTGAACCTTGCGTATTAAGTATGGCGTAGGGTAGTAAATATGGCGTTTTATTCTAAAAAGCACACGCAAATTCTTATATTATAAGAATATATATTACAATATAATAATTTCTCTTTTCCTTTTCGTTTTTATTTTGTAAAAGTTTACTGGATATCATTCATTAGATAAATTATATAAGATAACATTCTTTGTAACAATCACATTACTATATACTATATTATTAGTTCTTCACAAATAAACAAAACAAAATGTTAACAAATCATACATTTCTCAATACATATCTAGTATATTAATAATTCGTAAATCTTACCTCTGTATAAAGTTGTTTATTAAATAAGCTGGACGTGCTCTTGCTATAGACCGGACTAAGATTATGGAGAGGACCCTTGTCAACTTAATTAACTGGCGAAGTCCTGTCTGTCGAGGGGATTATGAAGTAGCCTATGATTGATCTTAAATAACAACATTGCTTTCCTATTTCCTATATTAATGAACACAAATTTAATTTGAGGCTAGTCGTGGTGCAGAGGCAAAATATTTCAGGCAAGAGAAGGAAGGAGAAGTCAAGGAATCTTAAAGTATTATAATATAGCGGTCAGTGGTCGCGGCGCGGGGGCACAAGCGCTCTAATTTCTATGCATTGTGCCATTGAGAAAAAAAAAATGTAAAAATACAAAAAAAATACCATGCAGTATAACATCCTTTAAAAGCAATGGTTATAAATATTAATATAGACCATTTTTTTAAATAAAATATTATTTACCGTGGTGTTTGGGCAAAGGTAAAAAAAAAAACAATAATCCCGCGTTGGGTCCCGAAGGGCGCGTTTTCGCCCCAATAATACTTTTTATCATATTTATTGACTGATAAATGGCTAGGTATCGCCAAGTACGTTTATATGTTGTTTCTAATTCGGTTGTTTTATTTTAAATCCCTTTTACGCGCTATAATGAAATTGTATTGAAATATTTTAAAAAGTTACGGTCTGCTTTTCTATGTAGAGTTTGATTTCTTTAAATGACTCTCTGTTTTATGACTCTCTTTGGGGGGCATCACGCTAAATAATAAAAAAAATTATAATCGTAGTTGCTTTCGAATTGAACGAGAACTTCTTATTTTTGGGATTAATTAAGCTATATTTTAAAATATAACATAATATTCTAAGTAAATTAGTTAAATTTTCATAATATATCATTTAATTATGTCGTAGCTATCTAGAGGGCGTCTCAATTCAAACATGACAGGCCACTCCAGTTCTTAGCTTGAAAATATGTTATATAAAAATGTATAGCATTTACTTATAAAATATAATCGATTTTAATACAAATAATACATTTTCGCTTACATATAATAAGTATATTACGTTGTATAACCCTTGTTTTTCAATAAAATAACTTAGAAAGATGCCGCGTTGAAAGCTCCATATCAATACATCGGTGTAACCAAAGAAAATAGATTCTGTTTATACAAAAAACAGGTGCCTTTGAGTACAAAGCACTACTCACGTTATCCCAAGTGGCATTAGTATGTAGCATATCGTATTCGTATCGGGTGAAAGCGTGGGGAATTCAGATTTCCATCAGATGACAACATCGCGACTCGAATTTCAAAGGGTTTTTTTTTGGTTCGTGATGGTTTTCTGTAAATATGTGTCAAAGTTTAGATCAATCTTCTATAGGATTTGAAGATATTATACTTATATTAGATAGAGAGAGAGAGAGAGAGAGATATTAGAATAATATGTATGTTATTAATAATAATATCTCATAAGAGAAACAAATGAAAATGCATGAAATAATACTCTCAAAGTTAAAAGTCAGTAATTTAATAAATTAGATTTGATGTTATTTCATGATTTTTGTATGTTTACACCTTTAGTAATAGAAAACGGGGTTTTGAATCTTATCCTTCAACCTAACCTAACATCATAAAAAAAGGTTTGAACATAAAAATAAGCTTAAAAAATATTCCAATTGTAATAAAAATAGATTTACATTTTAATATTATAAATGATTTGAATAAATTTTTGTATCATGATTTAAAAAATGTTGGTAATATATTATTTTTTGATAATTGGATGGGATGCGTCAGTAATAAAACTGTAATTAAAAATTAACTATTCGTAAGTATAGTTGTCTCGAGGGTGCATACTAAGTAGATACAAAGCACATTTGTTTACTAAACTAAAATAAACTATTAGAATTTATAACGCGGTAAGACAGGGGCTTATTCAGTTAAGTGCCCTTTAAAACGAAAAACTTATTGTAATTTTAATATTTACTCAGTTGACGCACAGTTGAAAAGTAAAGTTGTATCAGATAGGTGCTGCTTCGAATCCGCATTGCAATGTTCATATTCAACATATTTTCGTTTTCTGTCTGACACATACACAATGTTCTTCAGAAAATAAATATCATAAGTATACTTATTCAGAAGATTTCATACTTTTTAATATGTATGTAGAGAAGGATTTTTGTAATTAATTGAAATACAACTCTAATATTAAGTTAACACTTTGAATATCGTTTAACGAGCATATTATCTAAAGATCGCGTCAAATCAGAATAAATCGGAACTAAATCAAATTAGTTTAACCGAATTTATTATAACTAGTTACATAACTGTATTCTATACTCTTAACTGACATCGTCAAGATAAAAATACGAATAACTAAAAATCTTTCAGTTTTACATTAGAAGACAACCCATAATGTCGTGCTGCGCCTCGAATTCGATAAGATCAACACAGCACTAAATTATTAAACCCTTTTACTAAAAGCCGTTACCATTTAATTTAGTAAATTCGCTATATTAGGCCCACTTACCCGCACCCATGATGGCTTTACTCTATTAAAATATAACCTAAAGTTTACATTATAATAACTTATTACACTATAATTTATTATTCTGTCATTACCGTGACACGGTCGCGTGCCGGTCTGTCATAAGTTAGAAGTCATCTAGTCCATAGTTAATTTCATTGGATATAGTGACAAAAATGTCTGTTTACTTTTACCAGGGCGTTAAAATGACGCCGCAGGAACTAATTTACGTTACAGTTGTGATAAGTATGGTAATGAGACTAATTTAATTATGTCATTTAATGATAATGTTGTTTAGAGTGGCCCCCGCTGACTCCAGCTTTACATATTGTATTTATGTATTAATTATTGAAGTCTACATACTTATTTTGTATTAAAGCTAGAATAAATTATTAAAATATTCATAATGCTTGATATATTTCAATTTAAATATAGTTATTGGTCACCCGTCGGGGCATGAACACGCAACTGTCGTGTTCGATCAGAGATTAAAATAAATAAACGTGAATGTGAAAAAATAAAAAAATGACTTAAAGTGACATATCTTAATTTGAAAAATATACAACTATTTCTAAGAAAAAAGAAAATTTGTTATTAAAATACATTAATTACTTGATAAATCTAGTACTATTCAATTAAAATTAAAGTTTTTTTTAACTTAATTTCATTAATATAAATTCGTATGTAAAAAAGACCTAAAATTTATTTAATTTTTTCAGCTTAAAATATGAAAATAAAAGAAAACTCAAACGCATATAAAATATACCCAACACCAGACCAACCCCACGAGGAGAGACGCGCCGTAAAGTGAATGAGAAACGAGTGGTCCGTACAAATCGGACAAGTCATCAATTGCCGCTGTTATTGATATTACACGGGGTTTGCTTACTGATGTGGTCACTCTTGTATATTGTATTAGATGCTGGTGGTGCAGATGGTTTTTTGTTTTTAAAAAAGAAATAAATAAATTTCACGCTGTATCCCGCACACAATAGGCCAGGCTGCTGGAATCTAGTGTTAAGACACTCCATTCCACACTTTCCGCTGATTTCTGGAGGCTTTGCCTAGGGAAAGGTAATTTTTGTTATTTTTTGACTTACATAAGTAAGTAAATAAATTTATTTAATTGAATTCTAATTTTTTTCTTTTTCTTAAGTATGTGTATAAAGCAGTTTAAAAATAGAAGTGCCCAGTATTAATTCATACAAACTTAGTAAGTTTATCTACTTTTATAAATTGTACTGTCTATGTTGTGTGTTTATACTTCATTGTCTTATAACATCGATATAAATAAATAATAATTAGAGTTTCATTTTATAATCACATTGTATTTAAATAACATAAATAATGAAGAAATTATCTAAACAAGTAAGAACGACTATAATTTATATTACTAAACAAATTTCTACTAAACAAATAACCAAAAAATGTCTGCAGAAAATATATGAAATAATAAAAGTGTTATTCGAAAATCCTGATCAGAAGCAGGCCGGAGGCGACACGACACAACACCTGTATTACCATAACAAGACATGAAATTTGAATGTCCACAAATCGAATAACCGGCAGAGCCCCAGAATTAAGTTATCCACTTTTTGCAAGAAAAGACGGCGGTCACGTTAACATATGAATATGACAAATTGTCCACTGGCTGTCCGACTGCGGACTGTCCCGACCGGCTGAGTTTTACGGCACCCGAGGGATTTTGAGGGAGGCAACTTGAAAAATTTTCATTCCGGCCGACCAGCCACCGAAGAAAAACGGCCTGGTCACTCCTCAAAACTGTAACAATTTCTCAGAAACAATAATAGGATAGAATTCGTGCCCTCGCTGTTTAGACCGGTGAAAATGTGAAAAAGCTATTACGGACGCTGTCAATGTTATTTATTTGGACGCCGCATGTTAAGAATTTCTATTTTATCATGGGATTTCAACTTTTATTGGCCGCGGGTATGACTTTTGGAAACATCTGATGAATGCTTAATACGAAAATGATGTCAAATTTTTTTAGGAGAAATATATATTCGAAAAAGATATCAAGTACTATATTTAAAACATACAATGTACAGAATTATATATATTTTGATTATTAAATAATAAAGACTCTTACATAGAACCTTGAAATTGACAAGCAGATAGCTATTATCAAGAATAGATTTTCACACAGTTTATAAGTGCAATCCTGGTATTGTAATGAAAGTAATGATTTGTGAGTTTGTGGCGACAGTAATTCCCAAATGGAATCACGAAGAGTGCAGCCTGACGTGGACCGAATCGCAAATACGCATATGTTAGTGATTTTATTCAACCCGCAGATGTGCCTTGGGCTTGAAAATGACGGTATCGACATATGAATGAGAAAGTAATCTCCCTGAGAACTAAAACATACTTATATCGAATAATAAAAATAGAGTCTACCAATAACATCGTTTGCAACAAACAAAGGAAATTGTAATCATAGTAGATCATATTTGGTGTCATAGCCCTATTTTAACTCCTGCACCACCTGTTTATTGTTATTTATATTAAATAATTAAATGGTTTACTTGTATGGTATTTTTGTGGACGTCGTGAAATAACTATTTAGATAAACAATTTGAAGAACAAGAAAAGAAAGTAATTTTAAACACAATCATTTTCCCAAATGGAAATCGAACCCACAACGATCGCGTTTTCAATCTAACGATACTCTCCCATTGCGCTACGACGGCCTCGCACGCTTCGTAGGTTTCCAAGGAACTGTAGAATATATTTCATAAGAATATTAAATGTGATATTTTAGACGTACTTTATATTGAATTTTTGCTTCTAAGCTTAGTGTGTACAAAAATCATTTATATTATGTATAAATTGTTGTGAGTTATATATATATATATAATCCACGTAACGAGAGATGCTACATTTATTTTTACTCATATAAAAGTTGTATTATAACTTTAACGTAACATATACCTACACTCTACAGGTATAATTCAAATATTAAATGTATTTCGCTTATGAAGATTTCATTCAAACTGATAACGAGAGGTCCAAAATTCAAAGTGAGATTGAGTTCGCATTGGACGACAGCCGCGCCCTTCAATATAAATGTAAATAGAGAGGAGCTGAAATATGACAGTTATAATTGCTTTATTGTACTTGGTGCGCCTAGATAGGGACACCATCTCATTTTGTTGACGTGCTTGGAATTTTAAAAAATCAAAGAAAATACTAAATTATTGATATATTTTTATATATTTAGGGTTCCTTACCTCAAAAGTTAATTAAAAGTGGAACCCTTATAACGTACGAATTTCGGGTTAACTGGAATTACAACTTATATTATAAAAATTGACAAACTTAAGTCTCCTTAGCCTAGTTAATATTCATTCAATTTGACTAACTGTTTAAATATTGTGAATTTTTGTTTATACAAAATGCAACACAAATGATGCTTGTATCTTTTGATTACGCTAAGAAATTTTTTCTGTGCTTTATGGGGACTTTAAATCTAAATATTTTATATTAATTATATACCTACGTGTGACCTCTATATTAATGGTCTTGACAGACGAACGACAAAGTAGTATATTATATTATAGAAGTATATTATATACAGATAACTTTGTATATAATATACTTTATATTAAAGTAAAAATCACAACATATGGTAGCCCTACATTTAGCAATTGTCTCTTCGCAGTCATATGGAAATGTTGACGAATATAGCGCAGAAATAAACTGAGGTCGGTTCAGTCGGTGGAAGTTGTTCATGCAACGAATTCATATTGTGTATGCTAATTTTACTTTACACATTTCAGTAAAACTACTAGTCGGATTTTATTTAGAATTATTATTATAATAATTACAATGTATGTGATTCTATTCAAGGAAATACTCGTTATTATTAAGATTGGAAAACGAAAGAAAATTTTAATGAAGTGGAAATTAAGCACGCGCTTTTTAGAAATTTATGTTCTTATCAAACGACATCCAAATTCATAAATGGTTTTACTACTTATTTTTAACATTTTTTGTGTCATGAAAACAAAATATTTTTTAGAAAACTTAATGATGACGATCTCCACGTCACTAGGTCTCTATTTAAGAGACATTGCGTGTTGAGTGACATCACACATATGCTATAATAATATTATTTATTTTTTCCCGTATTCGGTCAAAGACAAAGAAAAAGACAAGAGAACTACAAACTATTTATGAATTATATTATACAGTCAATTAATTTATTAGAAGAATGCCTATCGCCATTCAAAAGACTACCAGGAGCATTCTCACTTAGGGAATTATTCTGCTTTTTAAAAACACCCATTGGCTCCAGAATTCGGCGTAAAGTGTGGAACGGAGTGTCCTAACACTAGGTTCCCTCTGCCTACCCTGCTGCTTATGGGATTCTTAAAAAAACTTCGCCACTGACATAGTAGTTAAACAAAATCCATTAAATAAGCACCACCTAGAAGTAGATACCTCATAAATATTCACCAGCTACCGGAGACGCTCATTTAGAGTTGGCCCCTCTTTTTTGCGTTATTGGCTTAATACGCCAGGGGCTTGTTGGATCAAATTGTTATAGGATCGATATCGTTAATGGAGCAGTTTTTATTAATTACTTGGTCTTCTTCGATTAATATCTTGTAAAAAAGTTCTGTGTTAATTTTCAAGTTAAGTTAAAGTTATGCATATTTATTACATAGGTACCTTAGAACAAATAAAATAGACTGAGTGAGCCAATATATTTCAGTTGTTTTCAGTTTCACGTTTTTTCCCGCATGTTATATGGTAGACAGAGGCTAGTATTAATTTCGGTTATACCATTTCTGAGTTTAGCATGAACAAACAGAGAAACAGCGAGAAACAGAGGCAAATAGAGACAAACGCACAGACAAACAGGGAAAGATTCTGAAATCGAATTAGCGAATCAGTGAGTACCGCGTATACCGATAAAACAGTGAAAATGGCCAGACTATCTAAATACAATATATTAGTGTTCAGTTTGACGAGGATTTGGGAATTGATCGTGAGTTAAGTCACGAGTGTTGCAGCCTCCAGAACAGTTCCTGTGGGATTCATTAGCCGGGACGCCGGACTGATTGCTGTGATGCGCTGCGGACTAAGGAAATATAAACATTTATTTTGGACTACATGTTATATTGAAACATGCAATACCCTGAAAAGTCCGTGGTCAGTACTAGTACTTCATTCCCCTTAAGTTGTTTTAATAAAAATAAGTTAATTCCAATCAAAAAGAAATATACAATCAATATAAAATATTAAAAAGAATGTGGGGGCTATAATTAAGCTTTAGCGTCGATGCAAAGCACAGCGTATTCGATGAAAAGTCTGAAACAAACGTGCTTCAGAGGGAACGGAGTGTCATATTGCTGTTATACATTTTTGTAGGTACATTTTTTTAGCTTCACTCTGTATGTTGCAAATACCAGGGTAGGCAGAGGGAAGACACATTATTCCTCATTTTTGGGGCATTAGGTTTGAGTGGTGGAACCCAAAGCTGCGCTTTTACCAGAGCGAAAATATGAAAATATTAATAACTCGTTCCCTCTTGTGGGGATCGTACCTACAACCAGCTTTTAGAGTCCCACGCTTGTGTCACCGCGCCACCATAATATATTATTTAATTTATTTACTTAACCAGGCCAGTCGTGGCGCAGGGGCAAAAGTTGTAAAACCGACTGCCTACCCTGCTGTAAAGTATACATAATATATGATTTATGAGTTGGCAAATATCGCCACTTGTGCCCAATTATTACGAGCACCATATCAGTTATAATAACTTATACAATCAGCCTCTTTTGTTACATACATAATGACTGTGATAGCGGAGGGGCGTCCTAGAGCAGAATCATTTATTCGCAGCGGGATATTCTTACAAATTGCGTAACATGTGGCCCGTACCGACTATCGTATAATCGATAGGTGCATGTATTTTTTTGAAAATTTTCTTGATTTTTTTTTACAAGTTATTTTCATTTTTTGTGGGTATGTGATTTTTTTTAATGTGAATTAATTAAATGAAGGTGAAAAATATAATAAGTACTATATTTCGATAATAATTGCCTTGATTTTACTGTCAACGACTAAATACGACTTAAATTTAATAAAATTGCTCATGTGAAAATTTAAAATAGCTATCTCTTATTTTTTGATTGTAAAACCACCCATAAGTAGGTAATGCAAGTGTATAATGGAATTTGTCAAAAATCGAAGGGGTGTGTCATTACATCATCCCCTAATTTGGTTTTTATTTTATTTCAACCCCATGTAGGGGGCAGTGGAATTAGTCTTACCATATGCGCGCCTACTTGAGTTTCACTTTGGCCTCGACTGTTCATTTTTGGTATGTGCGTTTGAAAGGCAAGGACAGGTTTTGTTTTGAGCCTCACAATTTATTCTACATATCAGTGTAGTAAGTGAGGACCAAGTGTAACTAAAATAATTTATTTTGCAGATTGGGGATCAAATCCATACATACAGTCAAACGCTGCCCTGCTATGCCATGATGATTCTATTATATGTATTTTTTTAAATTTTAAATAAATGGTACAATATATGTTTTATACGATATATACGATGAAAAATTCAATTTTTAAATCAAAAAGGCGTTATTAAGTTTTTTTATAGAGAACTCTTTTATTATTATGATTAATTATTGTAAAATATTATAAATCCTATCCCTATCTAAGAAACTTCATCACGCAAATTTTATAATGTAATAATATCAAAATTCAGTACAAACAACCCCTACCAGTAAAACAGACATGAAGGTACAACATGACGTAATCCGAGCGTGGAGCATGTGCGTGGTTTTAAAGTCTGATCTAACAGCGATTACCAGCACGCACGATGCGCACTTCGCCGAGATGCGGGACACGGGTTAAGCGCATTAAAAAAATTGCAGAAAACATTTTGACTAAATTTTATTTCGTGGTCTTTTAGTTGTAAATATTAATAATGAGGGTATATATATATATATATATATATATTTAAATTTGACTTTATCCCGCATTCAATAAGTCAGTAGTAGAGACACAATCTAATGTCAAGATGCTCTGTTTTCTTATGGGACAATACGTAGTTATGGGTAGGTGTTATTTAAAATGTTAATTTAATATTCATGAAAACTTATTAGTAGGTGTTTTGTGAAATAACTTTCTATAATCTATTTAATATTTACAAAAAATATATAATTGCTAAAAATATATATTATTAAAGCTTTTCTCAACTAAGTATATACTACATTAAATTTATACGTGATTTAATTATAACCATTAAAGCACGTATTACAATAACTTTAATCATCAAGGAAAGTAACTCATATGTATAATAGATAATCTATAAATATATACATATGTATATATATAAATATTTAGATGTTTTTTGTATGCAAACAAGAAATTCATCCAATATTAACATACAGACAGTATAGATTAAATCCCAACTCGATATATCCACATGTATTATGCAAAGGAGCTTTATCTGTCGCTATTATTTACTCTGAAAGATCATTACAACTTTTAAAGCACACATGCTATCGGCTACACTAGATCACTGAACAAAACATTAAGCTCGCGAAACGTGTTTAATCTATAATGTGCCTTATCGCAATATTTCCCATTTCCGGGGAAGCTGGGAACGTCGGCGGGGCATCGCCAGGGGAAATAAGGAAGGCTGAGTTTCACTTTGTTGTTTTTTTTTTTTACTTCCACCGAGCGACGGCGAAATTTTTCGTACTTTCTTTCGTTTACACTTACAGCGGTAACGGTTGTTACTCGATTGTTACCTGCATTCCGTGCTTCTGAATTAAATATAGCGCCGGGCAAAGGGTGAAACGTCTGGATTTGCATTTCGTTTGTAACAAAGCGGTATTGGACTCGGATCTTTATGTTTGACTTGGATTTTTTTGGAAAAAGAAAAAAAACACCGTCCATTTCCGGCGTGATTGAGTTAGAGACCTGTAATTAAACATGTATAACAATTGTTTAGGTTGTTTTTCGTTATGTTCTCTTTTATTGTATAATTATTATATTATATAAACATATCCTGAGGAAACAAGCCCATGCTCTCTAATAAATAAACATGCTACGACTGGCTTCTAAAGAATTTATTTATAAAAAAACAAGGTTCCATTTATAATATTCTTATATTTAATGTCATCTATAATTTAGCTGAACGAGCAGGTATCGGTGTCGGTAATTAGTTAATGTTCTCGCTCATCTTCGATAATTTATTAAGACCGAGCACCTCCACTCGGGGATCAGCTTCGGGGAATTGTGAAAAACTCAAGCAAAATATTAATGCAGCCACGAAAGGTATTGAGGGGAATGTAGTCTATAAAAATATGACTAGTTTTAATACTTTGTTCACTGTAGATTCTCAAATGTCAAAACATGTAAAAAATAAATGAGAAGTTTAAAATTTTCGCTAATTATATATGAACTTTCCCTTTATGGAGCAAGATAGATTAGGCCTTATATATAACTTACGACTATCGAGTGTACAATTGTACAAGTTTGTCATTGATCATATTTTTCATTACAATTTAAATAAGGCCGTCGCGGCGCAAGACTGACTAAGTATGACTGTAACACGATGGCTGTGGGTTCGATTTCCACTCAAGGAAGTGAAATGTTAATTTACGTTTATATTTACATTTTCTTCGCTCTGGTGTCGAGGCAAATCGCGGCGTTGAGTTCTGCCACTCAACACGCAATGCCTCCAGCATTCGGCAGAAATTAGAGAACGGATTGACTTAACACTAGGGTACCTCTGCCTACCCTGCTGTGTGCGGGATACAGTGTAAAGCGGATTTATTTTTTATTTATTTAATGAAAAATTTAAATAAATGTGATGACATGACATTTTTCTGTAATATTAAACGAAATAGTATTGCTTATGCCATTTTTATTATAATTTTTATCAAATACATTAATATCATGGATACAAATAAGACACAAAATATCAAGATTGTTCATTGTATCGTCCCTCATTTCTCAATACTCCCGGCGTCGGATTAATCAGAATTGTTTCAGCTCGCTGAAAAATCGTAGCTATCAGCGCCTCCGTCTAGTCCGCAATAACTGGATGATGCATCACCTTACATTATCCACGTTTGGCTTTCAACGTAAAAATATTTACTAATACACTTTTTCTTTTTTTTTTTCATTATATTATCTTTTTTTCTATTTCACCTAATGTGTCTGGAGTTAAATTTAATTATTGAAATAATAATAAGAATATCTGCCACATTCATCTACGTTATCTACGTCTCTATGAATTCTGCTATGCCATATCAATGTTTAATATGGCGTAGCAGAATGTAACTATTAGTTTTCGTCAATTCGATTAGCAATACAAGAAGTAAAATTCTGCTTTTTTTCGTATGACGTTTCTATATAGTACGGTCAGTGTTTACAGTCTACTAAGTTCAAGATTGGTCCAAGAGTGGTAGAACTCAACGCTGTGTTTTGTTTTACCAGAGCGGAGAAATTGAAAGTGGAAATAAAACAGAAAGAGAAATTAAGAAAGAAAAGAGAAATTAAATAAATTTTATATATACGTATGCCCACTGCACTACAATGGCCGATTTAGTATAATAACATAATTCTTTATGATCATTTCGTTTAGCAGAAAAAATCACACACTGATTTACGAACAGTAAGTATAATAGCAATATATATATTTACAAACTAATAACTTTCATAGAAAATGATCGCAACAGATCATTTACCACAGCATCATTAGATTACACATATTTTATCCCATACTTTCAATCTCATAGAGACGCTGGTGATGGTGCGAAGTTCATACTTTTCCCATAATAAGTCCACATCTCGCCGTGATTGGTTCGATCCCGGGGGGAACAAACTTCGTCAGCAAATGAGAAGTGAGCAACGCTATAATAATTTATAAGACTACAAGCGTTATTTATTACGCGACTTGCGCTCGGTGTTCAGATTTGTATTTGTTTAATTTGTGGGAAAAAGTTACTTTAATATAAAAAATTGGATATAATGAATACAATTTTGTATTGATTTTTTTTATTTTAAGCTATCTTATTAATGCGATGTTACAAGACTACGCTACTACTACTACTACTACTATTTATTTCTTCGCTCTGGTGTCGAGATAAAGTGAGGTGTTGAGTTTTAGAATTCGACAAAAATGTGGAACGGAGTATCTTAACACTAGGTGGTCCCTCTGCGTTCCACGCATGAAGCTTGTTTGATTTTTTAAAATATTTTGACTAGTTAGCCTGGTTATCATTATTTTTCAGTACTAATGTAACTATCACAGTAATATATTACATACGCAAGTAACAAAACTAAATATACATAACCAAAAAAAAAATGCCAAAAATTCCATCCAACTTTCGTGCAATTTATAGTGCAGCGGTGAAAAACAACCCCACACTAGAGAAATAAATAAGCACACCACGTGAGGAAGATATATGGTGTGGCAAGGGAATACAATTCAGGATGGCAAAGGTCGTACCCGTTAGTATAAATGTAAGTAAATTTGAATAAAACATGGCCGGCGAGCGCGGGCCTCGTGTTTTTCTTTGTTTTAACATAATATGCGATTATTTTGCTTCTTTTATATCTTATCTTAGATATAATGTTTTGATAATATGTAAGGCCGCTTAGATTAGTTGTGCTTAATATTTTAAAATCTTATATTCTAACTTAAAGAAATTCTAAGTATATTAATTGATGTATTTATCTAGTTCGAAATGAGCTTTTGATTTGGTCTCTATATTGTTCATATTTAAACATGTAAGCTTATATAAAAATATATATTTGAATCAATGTTATATAGTCTACAACTTATCTCGTTAAGTGAACTTTCAAAACTTTCCAAACATTTAATATTAGTATAGATTATACAGTTTTTAACAATACAAAATCTGTTTTATATCTTTAAATACACTCATAGCGAAAACGTCCGTTTCTAAGAGCAGTCATAAATGTAACTTTCAGTTCTGTCCATAAAATTATCTCATTATGAACAGAACTCGCCCTTGCGGGGGAAGTTAGTCGACCTAGAGGGATGCCCGAAAGGGTGTTAAAACAAATGTCATATGTTTATGGGATTTTCGTGTTATGTTAATGCGGGCCAGCAGTTTGCAAGTTGGGGCGTGAGGAATTACTTAGATTAAAATATTTCCTAAAATAATATTGGTTTTTATAAATATTAAATTTTAGAACCTACTTCACTTATATTTCAAGTTACCGTAAAATATAAAAAAAATGGCATAGATAGCCTTGGATTGTAAACCCTTTCTTTTAAGATAAGTGAAGATAAGAAACTGAAATTAATATCATATATTTAGTCTCTTGAAATACAAATCATCAATCTCCTAAGCTAATGCAATGAAAAGATACGAGCATCTATGCATCGCAATTTTGTTGCATTTTGTATGGATTTCGTCGCATAATCAAAAGGTAGTGTATTAAATTAAGCATGATATGAAAGCTTTAAATGAATTTAAAAAAAAAATAATTACTAACATGTATTTGTAGTTAATTTCATACAAAATTATTGCAAATTAATAAAAAACGATTTAAAGTAGATTTTATTATAATAGTACAGAACCATAGACAGCAAATATATCATTATCAAATACCAGTAACGAACAAAACACACAAAATCTCCACCAAAAACAACAACATGTTAATAAGTAACAAAATTTCAATCTCCAATCACAACAATCGAGCGCATTAGACGGCAAACCGAGTTACCGGCGTGTGGTCACCCCAGACCTAAACGCTAACGCTAACCCGATGAGGCATAATTTGCGACCAATTAGAATAATGGTTCAACCGTGATGTATGCACGACGTGGTCGGCCGGAGCCTGTGGAGTAGTCACTCTTTGATACTCTTTGTTATATGCTCTGTAGTTTTACATGATTATATAGATAAATATTAGATGAAAATGTGATGTATAAATGTATGTGATCATTGACCAATATACAAATCTGTATCTATATATATATAAATGTATCCTGTTTTATTTGTTCGAATGTTAGAGAAATTTTGGTATGCTGTTACTTAAAATACTGATAGCTGGATGGTGATACTGGACAGTACAAATTGAAGCGTCTATACTTAGAAACTAAAATGCATTGAAAACAAAAATGTTCAATAATAATCTCGACAGTTTTCGCAGTTCGTTAATAAATGTTCGGTAGTGTTTGTCCGTGGCAGAACGTCAATGTCGCGATTGTACCGCGTGTCTATTTATGTAGAGTGCGGTGAATTTTGTATCGGCGCGCGACGTGTCTGGCATTCACCTTATAATTCAATTATTGGAAATACTTCTTAGCTATAATATAATAACAATTGACAATTATTATATACAAAAATATTATAATTTAAGATTTTTCTAGTTTTATTTTAAAATAAATTTTAGAGTTCCGTACTTTTTAAGAAATAAAGGAGCCCTTATTAGATCACTTCTATCCGTCTAGCTGTGTGTCAAGAGCTTTCATCTCTGGAATGCTTAGAGATATCAAAAATATATGGAAATAAACAATTATTTTATCATGTCCCTGTCATCACAATAATAAAAAAAAATATTGTGGTAAAATACAGATTATGAATATGGTTTCAATTTATATTGATTATTTAAAACAAAGTAAAATAACTTGTCGATAGTGAACGATTTATATATATATAATTTTATATAATAAACATTTGTACTAAATTCCATGTCCAATTAACATAACCAATAATTATCAACTGGCTAGTATGTGTACAATACTGGACAGTACAATAATAGATATGAATTGCGTGTTAATTTATTGAGACGTGTTCAACTGTCCCTGTGGGAAATTGGGTAAGGTATTGTCGCTACATTTATCGTTTCCGCTATTGTAATGATGTTAATTCATTATCAGCTTTACGCTGTATTCCATAGTAGCAAGGTACGAGTAGGCAGATGGAACCTACTGTTAAGAAACTTCTCCGCCGAAGTATTCGAGATATTGGTGTTGTTGAGTGGCGGAACTCGACGCCGGGCTTTTAAAATATTAATAAATAACAATTAATTTCCCCGACTGGGGATCGAACCCAGAACCGTTGCGTAACTGCCAAATTTTTCTGCCCCTGCCCTTTCAGGTCGGCCTTAATTCGTTATTATGTCATTAATACTTATTTCTTATCTATATTAAAAAAAATAGATAGAAACTATAAAAATGGTAAAATAATTTATTCATTTACATTTCAATAAATTGATAGAATTTTTTACAGGGCTAAATAAATCTATATATTATATATAGATCAGCATAATAAGAAATGACACAGGTATCTACATTTCACATTGTTTGCCACGTAGCTACGTGAAAAAGAGCGTACCCTTGTCAATCTTCAGCTAATTTATGCGCACATTTGTTTAACCAAAAACGTTTAAGCTTGCCGATTTACGACCACTTTCCCAACTTTTAGGATAGCTTTTTCTTCCTTGCTTTCCTTATCAAGATATAATCATTACAATATGTTTTATGTAAACTAATATAAATAATGGCGTTTATTCATTCTTTATATTTTAGACTTACATGTGGGATACAGTGGAGTAGGCAAACGGAACTAAATGAATATGCTTAATTTCATACACTTACTTAAATTTTCAAAAAAATTGTGCATTTGTTAGTGTCACTAAACATAATTTATTCATAATTTACTATTTATGAACTTATAAAATACAACGATTTCAAAATGGACGCCAGACTATTTATATAGATCAGTGTTGGCTGCAATTAACATGATACGTTTAATTACCCGCGCATAAATTTGTACGTTGTATTGAGTGTTTTTGTACGAAACGTAGATTCGCGAAAATGGTATATAAGCTTAAAAATAGTTTTTTTTTAAATAAAGTTAATAAATATTAGGTATTTGTTTAGTTTTTTTTCAAGGGAAGCAAATGGTCAAGAATATTATTATTATATAAAATATAAATAATAGTACAACACGAATCATTCATGAACATTCATCATTTAAGAAAGAGAAACCTTATTATAACAAAACTCGGCCATAAAATGCTTACTATAAAAAATACCTAAGAATAATCACAAATAGTTACTGTAAAATATTCATGATTTTTTTTACAGCTCTACGATGTATCCCGGAAGTAGCAGGGTAGGCAGCGTAAACTCACAATGGGAATCGAACCCACAACCTGTCGTGTGTACGGTTGCATGCTTGTACCCCTGCGCCACAACTGGTCTAATGAATTTATTCTAGTTTGCTATTACTAATTTTATAGTTAGTACAAAGCCATAGTCACCTACATTCTCCTACGGTTTAGTGACTCCATGACATTATTGGTCATAAATATCAGCGACAAATTCCCGCCAATCGCGACAATATGCAGCCCATTTATTTCCGAATTCGCGTATATATAATAACTGAACGAGAATTACTTTGTCATGATTATAATCGTTGAATATATCAAAATAAACAAAATTAACAAACTTTAACTAAATATAATAATTAGCTTCCTTGTGTATTCTGCACATACTAAGGTACGCAGAGGATATATAGTGTCAAGACACTCGAAAAAAAATCTTGGGTGTTTTTTACAGTGTCGTCGTTTCCACCACATTTAGCCTGGTTCCACCTAACCTAATAAATATTTTTATTCAATTGTCAAATTAAATATAAATACATTTTGAGTAAACCCTGTATACAATACACAACGCGACATGTACACATACAATATAGCTACATAATTATTAGAAGGAATGGAATGAAAACTATTGAAATGAAAATAATACAAGCAAAAGCGGTTCATTTGTTCCAAAATTACATACTTAACGAGGGAAATTCAGGTGCTTTGTATCATTATAACCGAAAATTAAACGTAATATTTCCCGCAGGAGCCCCAAAACCGTGGATAGTTGGTTAATATCTGAATTTTACCAATAACAGTGCCTCGTTGACCATCCCTGGACTACGGTCGATTTGACAATAAATGTGCCAAATTGAAATGTTCCACGCTTCATTAAAAAGGTCCCATGACTAACTTTAAAATGTAGTTACCTAAATTCGGATACAATGAGTTTGGAATTAAAATAAATCAATTTAATACGCGTCAGCGGGTCATCTAGTTATATGAAAATAGCTAATACAGGGTTAGTAATGGCGTTTAAATTTTTTTGTATTATTATATTATTTCCTCGATGTGATAACAAGGTAAAGCGCGGCGTTGAGATCCGCCACCCAACACGCAATTCGTCGAGAACTCGGATTCGGTAGAACATACACAATAATGTTATTATTATAATGTAAGCCAAGATTAACTGTTCGTCAAATAAATTTTTAGTACGACACAAAACTACTGTACAATCGGAGTACCAACGCTTATTTCGTTCTTATTATATTCTGTAACATAACATGACACGTTAAAGCATAAACGAATTTAGAGTAATTGCTGTACGTATATATTAAAGCTCTCTGAGTCTATTTATAATGATCTTATTCTCTTCGCTAATATTAATGTTACATCTTCTCATAAACGCTAAAAACTAACTTATATATAAGCCCGTCTTCCGTCATCCATTCAAACCTTTGTTACAAAATAGAAAGACAAAGCATATTATACAGATGTCAGCGGTGCCATTTTAGAAGAGAGTGAGTGGAGAAATTGTGATTAAAATTTTTATATTAAATATAATAGCAAATAAATCAATATATTTTGAATAATAATAACGATAATAAATTACTATATACGTTCATATTAACTTATTACATGAGTTGTTATTTCTCAGACACAGTCGAAATATTATACCGGAGACAGTTTCAAATGAAAATTTTCAACTGAATGCCTTTAGGGACCGCTGGTACGAGTCTGAGGCTTTCGCAATATTGGACATCTAGATTAGATTAATGTTTTGCAATCCAGTGACTAAATGTCTACAAAGTTGCTTAGGATTTAAATAAATCCTTCAAGAAAATCAAACAATATAAATTCTCTTTCTGTTTTGAATGAAACTATTTTCGGTTAAAATAGTTTAATTTAAAACAGAAAGAGAATTTATATTACACGCGTATTTATGATTTTTGGAAACTTGACGTTTCGAATACTTTGCAGTAGTCCGTGGCCAAGGATAGTCTTTCTGTTATTTGCTTTAGTAAATAAGTCTAAAATGTCTATAATTGCTTTAATATTTTGTAAAAAAAAACTTATACAAAAACCTATATATGAAAACATCATGATAAAAAATAGATTATGTAAAAAAAATAGATTTATTACTATTATTATAACATCATTTTCATAGTAAAATCTAAGTCCAAAATCATCGTATTTCTTAGCCTTTGTTTACCCTATACTACCTGCCGTACTAACCATAAACAGACTTATACATATATAGAATGTATGTAACAAAAAAATATTACTTAAAAAAAAGAACCTAAATTATTCATGAGACAATGTTACTCAATGAGGCGGACAAAATTCCTACAACAAGTTTCTTTACTCCTGAATTTTTAAGGGTACCGATGTCTCGGCAGACTGAAATTCATTACTGTGCCACGTAAAAACCACTTGATTGTTTAAAAACAAAATCACAATAAGCCACCTCTTGTAAAGGCTCAATGGGGAACTGCCGCTTATATAAAATAATATAATATATATATAGAAATTGTTTCTATTATAGCTTACGTTGAATTTTGTATATCGTAGATATTAGAAAATGTTGGTATTCTAAACAAGTAATTAACTTTTTTTAAAATAAACAAATATATAAAATTCACTAGATATTTTACATAGGTAATAATATATATATGGCAAAAATAATCTAATCTGAAACTATATATTCCTAATAAAATATATTTGAACATCCCACCGTACATCAATAATATCACGTAACTTTCCCTTTATCAGCGAAGCCAACAACTATAAACAATCTAATTTCTTGTTAGATCATATCCTGGGGGAAGCTATGAGCATCAAAGTTGTCACTAACACAATTAGCGAGAGGAATTAGTTTCGGTCAGCTCCGCCGTTACCTGACCACTTTGTGGGTTCTCATTCCCTTACGATTTATTATATTTTCAAATATTCATGATAGCTTAAAATTGTATATTATTATTATTAGGTTTCACTTCCTAAAAAATATATATTTTTTTAAATATAGAGATTAAGAAGATATCCTACATATTCATTTGCATAGCTACATTAGAGTATCTCTGGAGACGGCCGTATTCATCTGGTAGCCAGTAACTACATGCTTGTTAACTCGTCTCATATATTATGAAGTTATGTCAAATGTATCCCGCTCTAAAGTTATACAGCGTGTGTCAAGAGGTAAATGTGAAAATATATAATTTTAAAACTTTTTTTGATTAGCTTTCATGGTTATTTCGATTTTAAATATGTGTTAGAGTTACTTTTGTTAATCATTTTACCTTTTCTAAATTTTAAAGAAAAAAATGTTTTACAAGTTACTCAAGTATAAATAAATTATAGAAATCTATTCAGTTGACACAGTATTGTTCTTTCAAACAGCATTATCATTGCAAACAGCAAATATTGAGACTCATTCCATTTATTTGCAGATTTAATTGCAAAAATCATAATATTAAAACAATAGTATTAAAGGAAAAAATAACGTGCAAAAGTTAAATTTTCGGACATTTCTTTGAATTTACGACATATTAGTTTCTAAACACCCTATTGACAGTGGGGGGAGGTTGGAAGAGGTAAAATAAAGGCTGGCCAAATGTCGTCGTCGCGACCTCTGGGAGTTTGCCCACGGTTACTTATTTAACTTGATGTGAGTAGAGAGATAGTGAACTATCTAGGTTCAATATTTGCATGTCCTTATAGGGTAACTACATCATGTATTTCCACGTTGTACTGTGATTTTTGTTTTATAAACTTTTATAATATAAATGTAAAAAAATATCTTTTGTTTTTACTATTTGAACAAGGAAATAGTGTTTGAATTGGAAGATGCAGGGTGACAATAAACATAATATAAAGGGTAATAGAGAATGGTATACCTAATAGTGCCTAAGTAGTAAGCCACATTATAATAATTTTTTATCGAATTAACTTAATTAATTAATTTTATTTTAAAAAATCTAAATCGTTTAAGTAAGTAAGATTTTTTTTAATAAAGATTACAGTTTATTATATATTCTAAAGTAAATATAGGTGCCTTTATTACCTGAAGACGAGGTACGTGGGGAGGAAAAGAATAATCTGTCAAAATAAATGAAGTTTGTGCTTCACCGTCGGGCGGTGAGTCGTCACGGCGTTGTCAAATATTTACACCGCGGGTAACGGCGTTACGGATGATAACGAGCTGAAAAGGTATGTATTTAGTTAGTGTGGTACAGAAATTGAAATTTATATTAAAGTACTGAATTAAATGGAAATTATACAATAGTATTTTAATTTTGAAATGTATTGTTTTCTTTACTAATAATTATATAATATATTATATCTTTACGTAAAAAAATATATAGTGTCTGAAATTTAATTACATATTAAGTTCGTTTTTTAGAATCTCTAAATGATAAAATTTAAAAAAATGTAACTTAAGCAATATATAAACAAATGTTTAAATACTTAAAACGTATAGAAAATGTATGAAACATTTTTTTTTAAATATTCCCAAACACAGTTGAACCGTGTCATAAGACATTCAAATCTCATGTGACCAGAAGCCAACAATCCATCATCGTCCGCGTCGGCTACCGGCATAATGCTCTGACGGAATAACAAACAAAGAAAAGGACCGAAACCGCATTAAAATGTACAGATAATAACGTGACTTCTTTACATGATTCTGCAATTTTCAATACGTAGTAACATTTTGCCTTCATATTTCATTCATTATATTTCTTTTTAGTTGGTAGGCCAGTCGTGCCTCAGAGGCGCAATCGTGCCACTGTTGCGATATGTTGTGGGTTCGATTCTCACTCGAGGAAATAAAATGAAATATTTAATACTTTAAGCACTTTGTCTTATTACCAGAGCAAGGAGCTCTGGTAATAAGACAAAGTGTGTTAAGTTCTGTTACTCTACACTCAATGTTTTCAATATTCAAGGGAAAGAGAGGAACAGTAGCGTCTTAATGGGTACGGAGTGTCTTAACACTAGGTTCCCAGATTCCCTCTGCTTGCCTGCCTACCATGTTATATACCGGGATACAGCTAGAAGCTAAAAATACTTTTATATAATTTACAATACATCGCTTTGAACCGATTACAAATTATAAATTACTAGCGTCATATGCATTAGTTGAAAAATCATTTCCCTGTAAACGTCATGGTGAAATATTCACAAATACTGATGTAAATCCAAGTCCCAGAGGCTGAAGGGAAATTAAGTGTCTCCATCCGTAAGATGTTTTATGTTGTTGCGCGTGCGCTTTATATTCATTAATTCCGTTCGAAACGAGGGCTCACTCTTCCGCTCCGCCGACGTGCGGCTCGAGTGCGGCATTGTTTAGACACTCGTATCATAACACTTTGCATGATTTACTTTTAACTTTCTAAATTACGCATTTATCGTTATTACCTGTGACAATTTAAGTCTTTCATTAACTTGTCTTATAAAAAATGTATTTTTTTTCTATTCTATGAATGGAAAGCCATCAAAAATCGATCGTTTACTTAAAATGACACGGAACTTTTTTTTAGTAAATAAATAAATAAACTAATAAGCGTTATTATAGTATTACATCTAATATGAAAATATACATATATTATCATACAAAATATTTAATAATTAAAAATATTATCGTAATTGTAATTAAATTAGAAATAAACATATATTGGCAATAGTGATATGAATAAGAAATTGTTAAACAAGCCTCCACAACCCGCCAAGGCAACGGAACGCGTAGCCGAAGCAAAAAATTAAGAGTTCTGTCGCGCGGCCTCCGGGGAAATTCGACCAATCACGGCAGCAGAATTGCTCATCGTATCGTCCATGCTCACACTAGGATACCTTAATTTTTTATTTTTTTCTTAAATGTAACAAATATTAAAACATATTTAATAATATATTTTGGATATATCCTAAATCCATTACACTATGGATGTTGGGACTTTAAAACCTTCTAAATCCCATTGTAAAATCGTATTTATTTTATATCAGACTTCTTTTTAGTCTTTATTAACAAGCAATGTCTTTCTGATCTTTAATTCAGGTATAAGCTTCTAATATTACAACTAAGTTCTATATATAGTTTATATATAGTCAACATAAGATAAAGTATAATATTTGGGTATATATATGTTTTACGTTTATATGTTAATTCATACATCCAGTCGCCCAGTGTGTAAGTGCTCGTCTGTAGCGCGATTTATCTCGCACGCTTTCCCCAATTTCGCTCAGAGGTTATGACGTGCGCTTACACTTACAAGCTGCAATTTATATCAATATTATCTTCATGGTTACACGCTATATACTACTATATTGTGTTACTTTATGATATTAATCTTATAACAAATCACTTTTTTTTAAATAGTAGGATATTTAAATTTTACTTTATAAATGCTATATAAATCAGCGAGATTTTTGCTTATATATTGTCATATATTGTCTATAGAATTTGGAAGGAAATGGGAAGCAGAGGGTCTTAATACTAGGTTCCCTCAGTCTACCCTGCTGTGTGTGCAAACCTAAATAAATAAGTGTATTAACATAACATGGACTTGTGATACAGAACAAACTGTTGTTTGTTATTGCTGACATTGCCACACTTTGTTTCGTATAAAAATGAATGAAAAACAGAGAAAAAATATAATTTAAGAATATTTCATAAAAATACTTAGCGCTTGAGCCTTTATTAATTAAAGACGACAATACATGAAATCAATGCAATTTCCATATAATTTACATTACAATAATTAAAACTCGACGCTGTCAAAACATCAATAGCACCGTCCCAGAGGACAGCAGACTCCGATAAACAGACGTAAAAGCTTTTAGCATTACCGTTCATTCATTCTCAGTATTTCTTTGTCGTCCCCGCCACAACCAACCGCCGCCACCGTTTGTAACGCCCACCAAATGCAAAGAAAAATAAGGATTGGGATCTTTGTGAAATTTCAAATCCCACGAGGATGACTTTATAAAGATTCTTTCTGCTGCAAAATTACTGATTGATTATACACTCCTGTCGCGCTTTACGTGTGGCGATGTGGTAGATGCATGGCGTATCTGTGTATTTTGACGGCTCAAATTATGTGAATTCTTTGTGTTGTCGGCTTAATATAACAGCGAAATTTGATTTGGTAAAACGGTGTGTTTTAAAATTTGGAAGTTTTTTAAAAAGGATTTCACATATTACCAGGGGGGTGGTGACGAGACTATATATAAAAGTTAAAGTTATCCAGTTTTAAATAAAAAAAAAATAATAAAGGCTAAAACAGACTGATATAATATAGTTTAATATAACACAGCCTAATTTATTATAATAATTTTACAAACCTCACAAAAAACATCAAGACGAACTATTTACAATTGTAAATATTAAAAAAATATATCACATTAACTTGCGAATAAATAAGACACGCAAACTAATTAACGAGTGACCCTTTTCATATCATACCGTCTATGACACGCTACAAGACATCGGGCCGACCCCACGAGATGGCGACCACAGATAACCGCAACTGTCCTGTTAGAGACTGATAAAACAGTAAAAGCCAAATGTTGACCTACGACCCTTTAAAATCCTAGAGGGAATCTGGGGATATTATATTTAATTTAGTATCATTAAAGGTCTGTCCGTTGTTTTGTTGCTGTGGCTATTCATAGTATCTTGAAAAGATTTTTGGTTCGGAATTAATAAAAATATTTTATATTAGATATAATTAAGAACTTATTTTTTTATTTAATAAATATAATTTAGGAGTTTAGATAGTTGTACAGTAAGAATATTCTATTTATTCTGTCGCAATTGTGCGTTCAACTTTTCTCTATCTATTTTATATAAAATTTATATAAGAGATATTCTATTTTCTATGCAATATTTTTTTAAATAGCCTGACCAACTTTGATATTAAAAGAGAATTTGTAGAATTCTGTCTGACCAAAAAAATACTGGACAGTTCTTTTTTGATCAGATATATCTAATGTATATGCTAGCTATGCTTTATCTTGCTAATAGCAGAGTAGGTTGAAGGAATCTGGTGCTAAGACATTGCATTCTCCAATTTTCATCCGTTTTTAGAGACATTGCGTATTGAGTATTAGAACTGCTTATTATAATTTTCAATCGTAACAAAAAAATAATAATAATAAAATAATTAAATTTATTATGTAAATAATTTATTATTTCATTAAGTAATTATCAGCACATTAATATCAACATAAAATGCAAGTACATTCTACATCGTAAACATGTAAGCGCCAAAAACGCAACAAAAGAAAAAAAACACTAGTTTATCTATAAAGATTTATATCACCCACCACGCAAACTAACCAATCAAAAACCGAAAGTCGCAGCGACAACTGTTTGTCTTGTTAGCAATATTTTTAATTGAGACAGACCCTGTGTTGCCAAACAATAGTTAAAATGACAATTTTACAAAGAACCCCATACTTTGAACGGATTTTGTAATTTGGGGTGAGATTGAGAGTTGAATGGCTTCTAGGGGTCAAGTTAGAGTGGTTGAACCCGAGGCGAATGTTTACTTAAACCGGGCAAATAATTAAAAATATTCATTGGTTTTGTCAACAGTACGTGTGTACCGACTGCACGTACATGCGTACAGCGAGCGGGTCCTTATTGTTGTTTGCGCCACTTCCAATGTGTTGTGGCTTCGAGTTTATTGGTTCTTGTTTTGATATATTAATATTTGCTTCTGGTTTTGATTAAGAGCGTAATGGAGGGGTTGTGAAAAGATTTTTATTATAGTTTTTTTCTTTACCGTCTCGGTCTAAGATATTTTGATTTATATATCACTTTTTAGTTTTTTTTTTGTCAAGCTTTATCCCGCACACACCAGAGTAGGAACCTCGTGTTAAGACACTCTGTTCCCCACTTTCCGACGAATTCTAGAGACATTACTTGTCGAATGGCGGAACTCAACGCAGTGCTTTTGCCTCGGCTCCAGAGCGAAGAAATGAAAATAAATATATCCTTTCCTCGAATCCACAAAAAGTCGATTTTTCAGTACACTTTGGGCCCATGACTGGCCTCATTCTATATAAGTAATTAAGATTTATAATAAATAGAAGATGTAGGTATATAGCAAATTTCATTTGTTTATATGTCATTATGTAATAAAAAAACTTTGGACAGATGTTTAATTTCATATTATGTGGACACCAACTAAGAAGGGATTTTGAAAAATTTTTACCCTGAAGGGATGAAATAGAGGCTGATAGTTTTGTATGGAAAAATCTTTAAATCGCGACCGATTTTTATAAGGAATTAAATTTAGACTTAAAAATATTTTTGAACACGTATTTCGTGTTTTTTTTTAGAATTCGGGATAATAAACATATATTACAAAACCATACATTAACGATAATAAATTTTTAATGTAACCGATTTCGTTTTCTTTTAACCGGTGTTTCTTTAGAGACCCGTTTCCTTATTAGGAGTATTTATTTTGTCCGGGACCGGGTCATTATACGGGTGACATGCGATGCGTGAAATTATTTCGTACTTTACACAACTCAGGATGAAGGAGAGTGCGTATGCTCTCTAAGCTAGCGTAGATAGTACGGTAAAGATACGCCAATTATTATTTATATATATTTCTCTATATTTTAGAAATTTTTTACTTTCATATTCTTACCCTCGATATTTTAAATGGAATGGTCTACTATTACTTCTTTCAATAGTTTTTTTTACAATTAATTGTAATTTGTCTTTTAACAAAGATAATGTTATCCCTTTTCTTGGAAAAACACTGTAACATGCATTATAAGTATGACTATAATATTTTTAATGTTCACAGAGCTATATTAAATAATCAAATATTATATACTATAATTTATTTCTTACGCGGCGTAGAGTTCCATCTCTCTATACAGTATCTCGAATTCGGAATAGTAAACGGAGAACGATGTATTTTTTTACATCATTAGGGTATATCCGAATCATATATTTGAAATCATATATTTTTTCATTTCATACTTAAATACATTGCGCAGTACAACGAGTCTTATCCATATTATATCAAAGAACAAATATAGAAACATTCACGACGGGTCCCTTTCGATTAAATTCGTATAGAGTAATGCAATACATCTGCTCCGCACAATGGCTGACACCGTGATGCATTATACCAGCGATAACGATTTATAATTGTGTAATAGTCAATGTTGACATTCACCGCCAGTGATGCGGAGAGAATAGACATTTGACAGAGTTTAAAGTGAAATAACAACATAAATTTCTTAATGTTTTTATTGTATTTTTATTGTATTGTGCTTTCTCTTATTGTTTTTCAAGTGAGAATTAATTTGACGATTATTGCGTAGTTCAGATGTGAGATTGTTAATATTAAATTACATAAATTAAGAAACTATCTACTAGCTAGTCGCTTATTGAATCCGAGTACATAGGTTCAGTCAAAAATGCTTTTTCACCTTTACGCTATATATTGCATAAGCAGAGGGGACCCAGTGTTAAGACACTCCGATCCCCACTCTACCGAATTCTGGAGGTAGAGCGTGTTGAGTAGAGGAGCTCAATGCTGCCCTTTGCCTCGCACCAGAGCAGAGGAAATGCAAATCTGAAATATCTATGTAGGCCTACAAATCAAAAAAAATGTATAGATATATTTTCAAATATATATATATATATATATATATAATTTATTAAATCGCAAGAAAAGATTGTACCAAACGAAGCTGCTTTACACTCACCTAATTTCCTCTACAAGCCTTGTCTTGTCGTGTTTACGTGTAATAAATTAAATTTACAAGGCGCTAGAGTGATAGAATAAAAATGAAGCTCTAGAGTAGGTATGCTTTTAAGTTAGATACAACGTATTTTTTTATACATGTATGATTTATGACAGAGATACCAGTTGTGGCGCACCGGTACAGGCATGGTATTGTAAACTCGATAGGTTGTGAGTTCGATTCCGACTTGAGGAAGTTAAATATTTAATATTTTCCCGCTCTGATGTCGAGGCAAAGCGCGACGTTGAGTTCCGCCACTCAACACGCAAAGCCTCTAGAATTCGGCGGCAAATGAGCAAATGTTGACCAAATGAGAAAGTGTTTTCAACGGAGTGTGAATCAACGGAATATTAGATGAGTTTATGTATCCAATATTTTATTTTCTATCATTGCTTTTAATCCAAGATTATTTTATAATCTAAACATTATTGATAAACATACCTAGGCTACTTATATTATTTAACATAAAAATACATTCGGCTAATGCTCGGAGGGGAAATAATTCAATATGTGTGTTCACGTAAAAGAATTTTCGCTTATTTCGATATTCGGCTGTCGAAAAGTGTTACATTGAACGCGTTATATTAATGGTTTTACTAAATTTCCCTACTTCAAAGGAGATTTTCACAAACAAAACCATTTATCTTGACAGATATTGAATAAGGATTTCAGTTTTTATACAATTTTATCCGTTATAAAATCGTAGCGTAATTAGTGACAATACAATTATTGTACCATTTGAATCGTAATCTTCTAATATGTATAAAAAATATGGCGTTGAGTTTTTCCTCTTTCAGAATAAGTTCAAAACTATCTATATAAACTATCGAATCGAAGCAAATAATGGTGTACTCTTGTAATATTTCTCTGCGTTACTAGATAAATATGAGGCAAATGAGATTGGTTTAGATATTTAATACTTATATCCGCATTAGTTGCAAAAAACATGTCATAAATAAACAATAATTCCTATTTATTTAATTGAAAATAAGTATTTAATATATTTTATTTATATTTAATAATATTTTATTAAGTAAATCGACAGAATATTGCTGTAGGTACAATTGCAAACCCCACATCAAAAGGCATTATATAATTAAATGAAAGAGTTACAAGCGACACATGGTGGCCCTATTGTAGTAATGTCTCTATTTCACCGGCCATTGCTCGTCAATCCACACAATCGTTAAAATTCAATTCGCCGCTTGTCGTATCTTCACTTGTTACATTGTTAGCGGTGGCCGTAGTTGGTAATTGCTTCAACAAATGGCGTAAAGGGGTGAAAGAAATAAAACTATATTATTACAAAATTATACGCTTCGTTGTTCATTCGATTCGTGTAATTCGAATAATGTAACAATATTATCGACGCGCAGGAGAATATTGTGTGACGTATGCGCACAAATAGCACGCACGCGGCGGTTGTAGGTTTGATGTTCACGAAAATAGTATCTATGTTTAGATATATTTTTTTAATTCCGTTCCTGACAAAACTAAGCATTCACTTCCGCTATTTGAAACGCGATGGCGTCGTCGTTTTATTTTCTTTTTATAAATTTTCAGCAGTACTATACTTATAAATAATTATAGCACGACCAACAAGCGATTTCATTATGAATTACTTTACTTATTTCGTAAAACTAGTCATACAGTTACATCTCGCGTAGACGCATAGTTGTATTTAATTTATATCACTTAAGTAAAAAAAAATTAACTAAGGAGAGCTAAAATGTTAATTTTACGAAAAAAAATGCTTTTAATTATATATCCTCTATCCTACAATTATTTATTGTACTATACAAAATAATGATTATTCAGTGATAATAATTCATAAAAGCTAATTTTTCATCAATGATTTCTTATCAAGTAAAATTATCGTTCGTAATCTGGCTTTGCAAACAACAACTTAACATGGCTTCCTTTACTGGTCCCCCTAATATTTCTCTGATTTTATCCAAATATAATATAATAAAAACGGAATTTCTGAACTCATTTACAAATTACTTAAGATATCTTAGGTAATCTTAGAAAATCGTAATGGTATCGAGATATGAAGCTGGCGCAGCCTGCCAAAGCTTAAAAATAGAGACACAGTACCTTTTATTTATATAATTCCAAAAATAACTCTAAAGTAATGAAAACTTCGCCATTTTTCATCTCCCAAATAGCATTTAAGTGAAAAACAAATGCGATTTCCTTGTCAAAACTACAAAACACTATTCTAGGGTGTCGTATGAGCGCGCATCGTTTACTTTAAAGTTGGACGTCGACTTAAAAGTGCTAAGCCGTGTTGAGACCGTCTATTCCCGCGACGGACTTATCCATCAATATCTTTTGCATACGAGTGAGATATTGTTATAGATTCTATACCTACATATTTATATAAGGGAAAATGAAAAGCTTTCATAATTCATACTTATTAGTGTCTGTTAAAATTATGTAAGTTATGGCGCAGGAGCAAAAGCGTAAACGCGACATGTTGTGGGTTCGAATCATATTCCTGAAATATTTAATATATTCATTTCTTTTGCTTTGGTTTTGAGTCAAAAGTACGATGTTGGCTTACGCCACTCATCACGATTTTTTTCTAGAATCGGGGAATATTTTTCGATTATTACTAAATTGGGATTGAAGTTGTTTTAATTTTGTCAATACTCCATTTAAAGAAGAAAATAAAAGGCTATAAAAATATTACTTGGGTGGCTAAATATAAATGAAATATGCGTGTTTAATACTGATTTCCAAATTGTATAATGTTAGAATATATAATGTAAAATTCTATTAAATGTCGAAAAGGTCAATTTGTAGAACTAAGAAAAAATATATCGCGAGTACAAGAAAGTCTCATTACATATTTTTACTATCGGCAGGTAAGTAAAATTACTCTTAGAACTAGATTCTTAAATCCGAGTAGGAACAGGTCCCTCCTTAGGGTTACTCCGAGCCAGATGTCGCGGATTACTCAACATTCTCCACTTCACGACGTCTCTGGTTGGGTCTGCTACCAGGGTCATAAAAAGAATCCGTTGATACTCCCTCCAGCGGCTGGTGGCTGGGGAGTCACACCGTTATATTTGAAAGGATATTTTGGTTAGCACCTATCAATCCATGAGTCTCACATAACGCATTCGTGTCCTTATTCGAGCAGTGTACAAGTGAAAAGATTTTCTCTCAATAAAAAAAGATGTTTCAGAACTAGTTCTACCGACACCATAGCCAGGTATTCTGTGTATAGTTATGTAAAAATACCGCCAGTATACAGTATGTTTTAATAAGGTACGCTATATTCACACTTCCAATCAGATACAACACTCTGGCAGTTTGCACACGATTGTTGGCTGTAACCTTCATATCCAATTCTCTATTCAATCAGCGTCACAATACCTCGGGGATGGTTTTATTAACAGACGAACAGTCCAAATAAAGCGGCAATTACGTCACCTACAAACGACATTCAAAATTACCTATTGCCAACATTTTTTTCATCCAACTCCCAGTAGGCAACCAAAACTGAGTGGGAGTGGTCGAATTTGTGTAGAATCCACCCATTGGCCGCCAAGAACACACCCACTGTTGTTACAAAAAGGAATGATTCAATACACTGAGTTAGTCTCAAAACGCCGCTAGAGGTAGAGCCTTGAGAATTTCTCTTTCCCTTTCTCAAGCAGCTGCCAACATCACAGGACGGTGCGCACAGAATTCGGGTTTGCGTCGAGGTCCCCGGAGATGGTACAGCGCCATCTGTTAGTTGACGGCGAAACCATGTTGGTTAGCTCTCGCCAAGATGGCGTCGTCATCTCTACTGAGGATTCTATGTAACTTCTGAAAAGTTTTGAAAAGTTCCGACAATCTGAGGAAAGTATTGAAATTGAACTGTGTGAGTGTGATATTCCTTTTATTTTATTGAGAGGATTTATATATATATCCTCTCAATAAATTTTAGGATTTATATATATAATTAAAAGTGGAAATTTGATACTACAGAGTTTTTTTTTAATTTTGATTACATGTACAAAAGTGTTTTTAGCTTCACAGTTTATCCCGTACTCAGCAGGGTGGGCGGAGAGAAATTTTATTTATATACATTTTAATATAATAGAACAGCGTGAAGCTGAAAAACATTCATCTTCACGCTGCATCCCGCATATGCAGAGCGAACCTAGACTTAAAATACTCCATTGTCCTCTTTCTTCCTTTTTTTGTAAACGAACCTGCCCGCCTTCTTATAAAATCATTTTATTTAAAAAAAATCAAATTCCATAAAAACATATTTAAGACAAAGTCACTCAAAATTGATATTCTCCAATCTTCGACAATACAAAGGACTGTCTTTAAAATATTGCCGCATGAAATCGATCTCTCGTAAGTAGCTTACAATTTTATAAGGAGGTTTAGCCTTCTCAGGGCTTATCTTTTGATACACTTAACTGTCGCGCTGAAATTAAATTAATTTTAAGGTTTATTTAATGTTTCATAGGGTTCTTATAATTGTAGATTTATAATAGATTAGAAATAATTATTATAATTTTTGTATGCATCTATCACCTGGAACTGCTGACGCTGATTGCTGAGAAGTGTTGAATGAGTTCGTTTTCTATTTTCTGCGTGTATGTTACAAAGTGGGTAATATAAAGTATGCAATGTATAGAAATATTTGTATTGTGAATATAATTACTTGAAGTAACTTCACGTTGTATGTAGGTACTACACCTACATACCGGAGTGGGCTTAGGAGATTTTTTTTTATGTAAATAAACTACGTAACTACAGACACTTGGTCTGAACTCTTTTTTTCTTTATTATTATATCTAATTTTCTTATCGTATATATTAATTAATTGTTTTTATACATAAAAATACCTATAAAAATACATATTATAAGAAAATAATATTTGTTAGTTTACATTATTTTATAAACCTTCATCTAAGGAGTTAAGCGAGTGTTTATTTATATGAATTATTAATTGATTTTATTTTTTTATTTTTTTTTTAGGAGAAACCAAGAGTTACGAGACTCCGTTCCTTTCCGACTTCGACGAGGCATTGTGTCAAAGCACAATGAGTGGCGAAAACACGGCATTTTTCCTTTTTTCCAGAGCCAAAAAGAAAATGAAAATATTTAATTTACTTAATGGGAATCGAACCATAATCTGTCACGCTTACAGTTGCAACATTGTACCCCTGTGCCACGACTGGCTTCGAAAAATCTATAGTTTATAGGAGCAAAATACTATGTATTCCTATGTTGTAGAAAAAAAATATGTGCCACGCACACAGAGGGTAGGCAGAGGGCTTCCCATTTTCCGCCGAATTCGGGATGCATTGCGTGTTGAGTGGTCGGACACAACGCCACCCATTGCCTCGACACTAGAGCGAAGAAAATGGAAATATTAAATATTTTATATCCTCGAGTGGCAATCGAACCCACACTTTACAGTCACACTTTGTCCTTGCGCCACGACTGACCTGATATTTTTTCCACCGCAACAAGTACCTCTACATAAATCGACATACTTACCAACACAATATTGGTAATAGCTAATTAGTGGAATCCCATAATCGGTCAGGACAGAAATGAGCCAAGCGGGCCCTATTTGCGGCCGCGATTAGACCCATAAAACTCGATGCGATCTTGATAAGGGACGCGAAAATTCCTAACCAACGTATCTCCTGAGTGTATACCTGCCTGCTGTCTACTTTGTCTTCATCTCGACTGTATTTCAGCCTGGCTTCAAATTTTATAATTTTACGAAGATTTTTTTTATAATATTTCTTTTTTTGGTAGGCAGAACGAACTTTGTATTGAGACACGTGAGTGGCGGGATTCGACGCTGCTGCTTGTTAGTAACGAATACTAATCGAGCGAGGAAATGAAAATAATAAATATTTCATTTTATCGAGTGGGAATCGAACCCACAACCTGTCGAGTTTACAATAGCGCGTTTGTGCCCCTCACTGAAGTGAAGTGAAGTATGTAAAAACTAGATTCTCGAGTGAACTCTGCCTACGTGCGTGATTTCTAGCGGGAGGCTAAAACACTAGTTTGATAATGTAAAATAAATACATCGTCTGGTGTCTCACCCCTTCGTAGCAGCGTAGACAGAGTTAACCTTATATTCCGGATTGTCTTGCCAAATCACATAAATGAAAATAATTATTTTCTTTGAATGGGGTCGATCCCACAAGCATCGCATCTACAGTATATATATATATACAGTATATTTCTATCATTCTTCCACGAAGGCCTCGAAGGCCAGAAGGCTTTTACAAAACGTACCCATCTAAATATCTAACAAACTTTCCCTGTCCGTATTAGTTAACATTTGGACAGGAGGAATTTCAAATTTTTGTAACTGTGCTTGATTTTTGATACAAACTTTTGTCTGCAATTTGCGTTTCCAGAGGCGTACGTTTAGATATTTTCCGCCGTGTGCTGTACTTTTGCCAGTTTTATTAACGTCTATGCATATTCAAATAGTTTATGTTCATTCCCCGGATGAGTTATATTGGCTCGAACACACTCACGGATTTAGAATTAAACTTAAAAGTTGTTGTACTGTTTAAAATTTTGTTATTTGACTATTTTGATTGTACATTCATCTAGTGTGTAATGAAATTATATTCAAGTGAGACTTATTTATAGGAAAACAAAGTGAGAAGGGGAAAGCTAAGGCAAAAGTGTAAATAATAAAAGTAGGAAAAAAAAAACCTTTTTTTATATAATATAATTTATCTTTGGTTTGTATCTTAACACCTATACAAACTACTTAGTTCTAGTTTCAAACTCTAAACATTACATCTCCATATAGCTCTTTTCATATATTTCCATTGGTAAATAAAAAGTGAGATTGCTATGAATTTGTAAGCTATCCGACGTATAAAACAATAACGTGGCAATTTTTCTCCTCAAACATAAAACAAAGCTGTCAGAAATATTGCACTGTCCTGGGTTTGCCTGCATATCTGATTTTAGATTATTGATTTCCCCGAGTTGACAAGATAAAGCAACCAGCATTTTTGCCAGCATGCCGAAATTATGGAAGAAACTTAATTTAAATTTAATACTCTTGTACAACAAAATATGTATGATGTATGATGGCCTGATGATAAGTCAATATAGAGGAGCACTTATAGCAATAACAGGGGGATTTTTATTTGTATAAAATATAATCTAATCTAATTTAATTAATATAAATTATTAAAGAATTAATAGCAAGTATGAAGCATAGAACGCATTGTGTGTTGATCGGCGGAATTCAACAACGTGCTTTATCAGAGTGAGATAAATGAAAATATTCCATTTTCTCTAGCAAGAATAAAGAATAAGCTACATTCTACATACATATTCTACGTTAACTTCACTTATAGCTAAGTTTAATCCCGTCTGTATGTCGCTCCGTGTTGGATGGACGCAGAAAACAAACTGCTACAATTAAGCCGCGTCCCGCTCCGCGTCCGACAGAGTTCAACAGTTTTTCCTCGTAATTCTATTACATTATTAACTTACACCGTGTTAAAGAAACAGAGATGTCACGTTATTATTCTGTTGATATCGATAATACGATTCTTAATTATTTAAATGTAAAATGTGATAAGCTCTTTGATATATAATGATGACACAGCAGGGTAGGTAGAGGGGACCATCGACGCCAGAGCGAAAAAATGGCAATATAAACGTAAATAAATATTCCACTTCGTCGAGTGGGGATCGAACCCACAACCGTCGCGTTACAGTCACATCCTTATGTCGCTGCGCCACGGCCTCTTTGCTATATGATTCTAAATGCTAATGAAAATTGTAATAAGATTTAACATATCTAACTTGTTTTAACATGACACCATTGTATATATTTACCATGATACCATTATATATAATTTAGATTTACTGCTTTTACTGCTTTTTAAAAATTTAATTCCATTTATAGCAAATTTTCAGGTTATACATATATTATGTACACTATTAACAAGTCTCATCATGTTTTTTTTTCTTCAAAAACGAAAATATGATAAATTGCAGCACAACATATAAATGTATTTAAAAAAAAACAACGTCGATATTACAAGGACATCCCTTCCATCCAGATTTGCGGCGTCGTCGGCTGAGCAAAGATCGCGCTGAAAACTTTTAATACTTTAACTCGAATCTCACTCAATTTCGCACAGCGCCGCGCGCTGACGCCCGCGCCGCCAGTGCGCCCCGCCTCGATATCTCTTCGTAACTGTTTTATGACCGGAACTACAAGTTAGCTGAGTAAACTTTGTACTTGTCATTATTTAATTGGTTTATTTTCACGGTTTTGATATTGTTTGATGGCATGTTCTTTTGGATTTTTTTAAAATTATTATATTTTCCAAGAGTCTAAGTTTGAGTTTTTCAAGTATTTTAAATTCTTAATAATGCTTGGAAAATTGTTGTAAATTTAGTTGTTGAATATCTGAGTTCATAAAACACTTAAGATTATTAAGCCAACCAAGTTTTTAAGCAATTTATTTAGCACAATATATTAAGTATAAGAAAATTACGTATGGTTGTTAATAACTTTTCTAGAATAGATATGATTGTTAGATTTGAATTTTATCTATGTTTTTATATTTATTGATTTTGTATGTGAATTATAGCTACTTTATTATTTATTTTTCTTTTAAACATTTTCTAACTGTTTTTATTTTAGTATAAAATCATTACCTAATTATTAGCCAAAATATAACAAGTAGAAAAAAAAGACATTTAATAACGTTGATTTAAACCAAGAACGCTTGCAAAAATAAAACAAAACGTAAAACGCGTAAGAAAGTCGTTCAGCGGGCGTGGGGTGTCGCGGGCGGGGTGGTGGTCGACAATAGGTGTACAGATAACTTTCCTTCCATAGAGTCAATACCGACCCTAGGGAGTTTTACCCTCGAGGCTCGCCCGCTTGGGAAAACTAGACCCTACAATATAGAAAAGGACAAACTTATATGTCACAGTGGAGTGTAAACGGTGCGTGTTTATACTTATATATTAATAATATATAAAGGAAAAATGCCGAGGACGTGTACCGAGGAGTGATATGTTGCGACTGTTAGCGAGAGAGGGATGGATGACGTCAATTTGTCGTGTCGTGATGGCGTTTTATTTTGTTTCTGCGCTTACTGTATATTTTTTGGGAGTGATCTGTTTCTGTGTTTTGTTTTATTGCTAGTTTTTTTTAGTCTTTAGTTTTTAGTCAACTTTAAAATAATAACATGCGCATGCAGGTTCATTTCCTGTTAAGTTTCACTGAAGTGGCTTTTAAATTTCAGCAACAAATAAACACCGTATATTATGTTGGATATCTATTTCGAAAAACTCATGAGATAAAGTTTTAATTTTTTAAGACTTTATCTCATGTTCTTCATCTCAATTACAGATTTGATTAATCAGCCTGTTCGGGTCCACTGCTGGACATACATACATACTTTTCCAGGCGGCAATCCTGATCCTCCGCCTTCTGCATCCTGTAATTAAACTTAATAGTGCCCAATTGACTTTCAGTTATTTAAAATCAATCTTTATAAATTCAAACAACAAAATATATATTTTATTACTTTAGCATAAACTAAACGATGGAAATTATGAAAAATAATCCGCATCCGCCTTTTTTATAAAAAAAAAATCTAATCAGAAACTCGATACGCCCACACTTAATGCCATTTAAGGGCAGATGCACACCGGACGCTAATTTGGTAATGCCGCGACACGCGAGCGCCACGCGACGCTGGGTTTGTGCGATTTGTTCACTTGACTTATTTGGTAACGACAAATAGCTACTAGATAAATAAAAACGATAATCTTATTATTTCCGGTTAAGACATTATAGAATATTGAACATAAAAGAACCGAACTTAGGCTTACAAAATTGGCTATGTACTTATTTGATACTTACATAATAAAATTTAATTATATTACTTATAAAAAAAGTAAAACTTTAGTGATATAAATTTCAAATCATCAAAAAAGGACATCATATTTATATATAAAAATATCTTTACACAAAAACATCGACATTATTAAAAAAATACTTAAAATGTTATTTAATATATTATTAACAAATTAATATTTTATTAGCAATATTGTATATATTAGAAAATATAATTCCCTATATAATATTAATATGGAAAGTTATTCACTGATCGTATGACATCCGGACGGGCGCGTGCGCAGTCGCGTGCGCCGCACACGTCGACAAACGAGCGCTACTAAAGACTCATTTGGATTATTGTAGCGTAATCGGGTTACAACAAATTGGCAGTGTCTGAAGTTAGAAGACAATTTCGTTAAAATATTTATGTTTGCTGAATAAACAGATTAAGGTAATCTAAAATATTTTTAATTATAGTAATGCATTACTTACTTTCAATATATTTTTTACGTTGAGGTATTTTCCATGATTTAAAAAGTAAATAGAAGGTTATATTGCAGAGCAGGATATGCTGTTGTATTTATATTGTATGCTGCATTTCATATATAGCAGGGTAAGCACAGGTAGCTTAGTGTTAAGACATTCTCCACTTTCTCCGCCTAATTTTCGAAACATTCCATTTTTAGTGATAAAATGTAACGGCGTGATTTATCTTGTAACCAGAGGGAGAAATTAAATTCTTAAATATGTCGTTCCTCCAAGCAAAAATTGAACCCACAATAATTCGCTTTACAGTCGCACGCTTGTGCCATTGCGCCACGACGGCCCCAAGAACTTAGAATTACCAACATTGTAAATAAAAAAAACTCTCCCAAATGGAATGTGCACCCACGACTTTTATTATCGTAATTAATTTATGTTTACAAAAAGAACTCTTAAACATCATACTTTTTATGTTAATTTGGTCATTCAATATCCATTCTTTACACAGTTAGGAGAAGCGATAAACCCATGCATTATCTGTCGCGGCCAACAATAGAAAATATTATCCATAAGGACAAAAATTGTAAGTATAATATTACAATTAGGGTGGCAACGGTAGCATGTGTGAAATCACAATAGCTACGACTATTTAAGTTGATGTTTTGTTCGAATTACGCGTATGATGGATGGGCACTAGCGCTCAGTGTGTACGCACCCTTTCCCCGGATGACCCTAATAGGTAGGTAATTCTATCTTATCAGTATTATTTTTTCAGAATCATAATTTTAAATGATTTTATCTTATCTTTATTTTATTTTATCTTACCTTATCTTATTATGTCGGTGTCGCTTTGGATTAAGCTTTAGTAGCATAGAGAGCTTTATTGTACTCAAAGTTATTAGATTAGTTTTATATAATTATCATTAGTGTGATATTATTTTGTCATTGTTTACATTAATATTTTAGGGCAATGTTATTGAAAGTTATTTAGTCATATAACGTATAAATATACGATAACTAAAAGTATTTCAAAATAAATAAATAAAACTTCCAAAGTTGTTTATGTAAGTTTTTTTAATATCGTGTTTTGTGATATTTTGTTCTTAACGATTACAATGTACAAGTCTTATAAGATATACAAGTTGTGTTAAATAATATGTATAGCGGTATTTCGTATTCAAGGAGGCAATACATATACAGTTTCACTATTCTGTTTTGATTTCCAAAACTATATACATTTCAACATTTTTTTCGTATACGTTTACATCGTCTCTAAGATATTTTCCCCGTTTCGTTGTTATATTTCTTTTCTTTTCGTACTTAGGTAATAAAAGATATGTATGGTTCCATGATATGATTGCTGTTCAATATTTACGTTCAAATACAATACACTTGTGTACAGAGAACATTTTTTTTTACTTGTTGAAATTATATTATTCTAATGAATTCAAATTGAAGATTATTATTTTTACAATTTTATGTTATACTTATAATAAATATATCACAGATTGTACAAAAATGAAACACACAGACGAAAAAACAATTTTATACACCGCCGGCCTTCTAGCCGAGTTGACCTTTTACAATCGTTAACTATAATAGAATGTAAGAAAAAAATTAAGCTATATATGAAATATAGCGACAAATTAGTCTATACCCCTGAAATTTTATTTATATTTCGTTTTAAAAAGAAAAAAAAATACAATATTTTTTTAAATTCTTGAATAATGTCCACAAGTACAATATATAAAACTAACAATAGACATATAATTTCTATGATTTTTAACGATTATAAAAAATCCTATTCTCATATAAAGAGGAAACTTACATTACAATTTGAATCTAGCAACCAGCCTATGAATTTTTTAATAATGTTTATACTAATATTTACAGTTTTACAACAATATATGTAGGTATATACATCTAACTAGCTCACGTCGGTGTTACATAAATTATGTGAAAATAACAACTTGATTATGATATTCAATTAATATGTATATAATTATTATAGATATATTATATAGTAAATTAACAACAATAATGAATACATAATGGTGTTGAATTAAGTTTTTAATGTAGAACTGTGTCATAGATTTTTTTGTATGTCTGTTATACACGAATTAATACGAATTATTATTCATTTTTAAAAGCAATAAAATCGTAAATAAAAAATCTTTGCATTTAGCAATTATACTATAATTAAAAATTATATTATATTAGTATCGATATGAAATATGTATTGCAAATGACAAAAAAAAATTAAGTAGAGTCATATAAAACGTTCTGCACTAAAAACTTAATTTTACTAAATAATCTCCTTCGAAACTAAACTAAACACAAAATAACAACATTGAATACATATACAGTATAAATATATATTATAACGACATTGAAAAATATGCGCATTTTATGATAAAATAAACAAAAATTTTTTTTTTCTTTCAGATAATATAGATAGTACTGAATGATGCAGACTGTTAAGTTTCGAGATTGAGAAATAATCGCGATTCTTAAGAGAGCATACCATGGAAAACAAGTCAAAGTATAATAGCAAAGTAATGCTACATCGAATGTCGTTATAAGAGTATATCCTGTAATAATAAATAAATACATGTTTACTTGGAGGCGAGCGGCGCCGTCTGCGCGTACTGCTGCGCGCTGCACGTCGGCAGCGAGAACGGGTTGACGCTGAACGGGGACGACACGAGCCCCGTCATTCCTGAAGACAATGTGTGTATGTTCATATTACTACTGTTTTCGATATAAGTATTGCTAATTTTAATATATTTTCTAATACAAAATACTTATATCATGAACATTCAATCGAGTGTCAAGACACTCTATTCTCCACTTTTCTCAAGAATTCTAGACTCTAAGAAGTGGAATTTAATGCCTCATTTTTCCTTGCTATTAGTTCCCTCGAATGAAAATTTAACTGACTGCCATTGTCCTTAGTCAGACGCTGCCTCGCGCTTATTTTTTATTTTGTAAAAATGTTATTAAAGAAAAAGATTTAGTGACAAAGTAAGCTTAGGTTTTTTGATCGCTGTAGCGATAAATTTTACCAATTATTATAGTTACCTCAAATATATTTAGTTAAAAAAAGGGATTAGGATATTTAGGTAAAAAAATGTAATATGTAAATACTTTGCCTATAATATAAATAGACGAAGATAAAAAAGTAAGAATAATCTATAAAAAATCGATTCAATTCTTCTTTACATTATCGTAATTAAATAATTTTGTTCAAATTTCAAATATCACTAAATATATGTCTAATTTAGTCAATATCTAACCTATATGTTAATAATTTGTTGAAGTATGTTTCTTGTAGAGTCAAATCGAATCTAGTCCAGTATAATCTCCATCGACATATAATATTTTATGGAGCTTTACAAAATTTATAAAATTTTAAATTAATGTAGATAAAACCTTGAATATTTTAAAAGGTAGGGTAGGCAAAGAGAACCCTAAGACGGATGCGAGACGGATAGACGGGTTGCGTGTTGAATGATGCAACTTAATGCAGCTATTTATCTTATTATCAGAAAAAGATAATGGAAAAATTTTAAAAAAATATATTTCATCTAGTGGGAATGGAACCCACAACTGCACCACATATCTAATATTTCGCACTTTTGCTTAAGTAAACGCGTTATTCTATTACAAAGTCCACTACTAGAAAGATACTATTACTATAAAGATTCTCACAGTCATTATCTAATAAAAAATCACGAAAGAACATACAAAATAAAATATTAAAGCGAAAACAAAGCAAATAAACAAAAAAAAAAACCACTAACATTGAACGGCGAGTTGCCAGTTTTGTTGTAACGGCGGACTGTGTCTCACAATCGCGAATGCACTTCTCTTGCCCTCTTTTTCTTTCACACATTTTGTATGAAAACTTTCTTTATATTCGCGTTTAGAGTCATTTCTTTCGTAAATTTCGTTTTTGTATGTGTTTTGTATGTAGTTCGTGTAATACTCGTTTGTGTTGTTGGGGTGATACGGTCCAAGAGACGCTGGACGAAGAAAACACGGGTTAATATAGAGCGACATTATATACATTTCGAATTATATATATATATAATTAAACCTTATTAATTTACTTGCTGTAGTGTGTATATAGCTTAATATTCGATTTTATAGAGTATCGGATAATTAGTGAAGTATGTTTGTTTATAAGGTAATTTATACCTTGATTTTGTCAGATTTTTTTACTACGTTATCTTTGTAGGAACGACAACAGTTAATGTTAACGTCTTTCTTTACAGTTCTTTTTTGTATTATTTTGTGCGAGAGTTTATTAAATGGAATTAAAAACATAACAAAATAAACCAAATAATATACAAAAAATCAACAACTTGTTTATTGAATATGAAATATTTTAATGCAGATTTTTATCAACCACGATTGAACTCTCACATGAGGAATGAATTATTTTAAGTATTTTCATTTCTTCATTTTAGCAATAAGGAAAACTATGGTGTAGAGCTCCGCCAACGTCAACATATCTTGGGTATCCGGTGGAAAATGTCCAAACATTAGGTTTCCAGCTTCCCTATGCTTACCCTGCGATGTGCGGGTTATAGCGTGAAGCTATAATCAAATAAATAAAAGAATATAAAGACTCACGTGTAGACGTGTTGAACAGCGACGTGGGCGGGTAGTGCTGCGGGTAGGACGCGTGCGGCGTAGACGCGGCCGAGCAATAGCGCGGCGACACCGAGCCGCCGCTGCGGGCGTACTCCTCTAATGAAAGGGACAAATTGAATTATTATTATTATTTCTGATTATGTATTTTTAGATAGTAGAACATTATCAATTGTAAGTGCGATCATTGTGCGATCGTCGTAGTCGCCTTAAATTAAGGTGTTCTAGACTTTAACGAATCGTATCGTGTTCAGGAGCAAAATAATTAAAAAGTAAAAAAAATATATAATAAAATCTGCGCGGGCGTCGCCGTGGACGGACTCACCGTCGGTCCACTGCGCGGCGCCGTCGAGCTGCGCGCCATATGCGTTGAAGGGCGCGGCGGGCGGCGGCGAGCGCGGCGCACCCAGCCCCAGCTGGTTGTTGCGTGGCATCGAGTACAGCGCCTCCGCCAGGTCTGCCGCGCGCTTTAGGATTATTTCCTGGAGGGAATTGTTTATGCCACATATACCAGGGAACGAAGAGAGTGTATGTATTCAGATATTTTAACACTGTGTCGTATTAAGATTAATACGTTAAAAATGAATTATGAATTCCATCCCATTGACAATAGGCTGTTAAGACACTCCGTTTTCGACTTTACGTCTTATTTCGGGCCATTGCTTTGTAAGTGACAGAACTTAACACCGCTTCTTGTCTTGAGCATGAAAAATTATTATTTTTTTCCAAATGAGATGATATTCATAAGTATCGCATTTTTAATAAGACACTGTCGTAAAAACTAAAATATTTTTTTGATACTTTATTATAGAAATACTTACAAAATATACATGAGATCGTAATACGAACCATTATTATTCATAAAATACTAGAAACATTAATAATTATATTCGTAGTGATTAGTGTCATCATACAAAAAGCTTACCTTAGGCAACTTCTCCGGGTCGCCAGGATGCCTCGGTATAAGTTTCTGGAGTCTCTGGAATCCGTAATCTATCGTTGGCTCGTTGAGAGCTGCTATGCGAAACAAGAAAAACAAAATCAATCATTAGCTGCCCCTCACTAACGAACGAGAGCCTAATTGATGGATCGCTATCGAAAGAAATTGCGCACCACGGATTACTTTCCGGCCTGTTTCGGCCTTTCACGTGTTTGTTGTTAATATGGACGCTTGTTATTTGTGGGCAATTTGCTTTTAGTTATTTCCTTGAACTTAATTTAAATTTGTATTGAGATATCTCACACATAGCAGGGCAGATAAAGAGAAGTTGAGAACATACTGCTAAGTTTTGTATCCCAATTTCCGGCGAATGCCTGAGATATTGCGTGTGAAGTGGCGGAACTGAATGCTGCGCTTTGCCTTGTTAAGTGAGTAAATTAAATAATTACTATTTATTATTTCATACTCCCGAGTGAGAATTAGCCCGTCGCGTTTACACTCGCAGGCCAGTACTCTGCCAATATATATATATATATGTAAATAAATATATTCATTCATTCGCTCTATCTATATAGATAGATATATACTCACAAACATAAACGAATCTGCCTGGAGCGCCTTTGCAGAACTGCTTGCTTTTGTACGACAGCGTGACTTCCACGACGCCCGGTATGTGCCGCGGTGGGGTTTGCACTCGAATTGCGTGAGATGTTATCAACTGTTTGGATTAAAGTGAAAAATATTAAAAAAAATCAGTTTCACGCTGTATCCCGCACATAGCAGGGTAGGAAAAACTTAGTCTTAGTGGCGAGTTGAGTGGCGCGAGAGCTCATTAAAATTAATGTTGATTATATTGATATATTAAATTTATTTCTTTATTCCTCTGTTTTACATATATATATAAAATTTTCGACATAATAATAAAATAACATAGTAAGTTAGTTCACTTAGCGTTGACAACTGTTCAGACATAATTAGAGCTTTACACGCTACGTGCTTGACCTTTTTATTAGGTCAACGTATGTCAACAAGTAAAAAAAATTATCACATTGCGTTATATAAATTAAAATTTACTTTAATTGCAATGTAATTCTATATCTCATTTTGCTATCTTAAATTTTTTATTGTAATATAGCCACCTATTATTAACAATGTAAAATTAAAGTGTTTTTAATTAAAGTTCAAATATTTCGATTAAAATATTTCAAGCCGTAAGACATCAGACATAGACATAGATATTACTGGTATTAGAGAAACTAAATACATATAATACATACAATATACTATATAACTAAATACATACAATACTAAATACATAAAATAATATTTAGTATTTCATCAAATAAAGTATAATGTTTCAATAATATCATCTCGTTTACACATAATATAAAATATAATAAAACTGACCTCACTCCACACTAGCATAGTTCCAAACACAACTTGGAGTCCATCGAAGAAGTTGTCACCCACTATTATAACCGTAGAGCCCCCTGACGTCCAGCCTTCGCTGGGAGAGATCGCCTTGATGCATGGCGTTGCTACGGGCAACGGCGGATATAGCCCCGCTGTACACGACAAACCAAAATAGACACTAAAACATTTGTGTTACGATTCATATTTATGTGAGATTGAAATTGAACTTAAATTTGAATTAAAAATTTTGGTGTATAATGTAAATATATTAAAGTAATAAAACGATTTAATAAGTTAAAGATAAATAAAACCTAAACTATAAAGTTATTCGTTACTTCTGAATTCATCTTTGATGGCGCCATAAAAATAACAATAGCTGAAGTTTAGTAGTTCATGAAATAATAAAATTGACAATTAAAAAGGAATTTTAATGCAATGTAATACAGTTCTCAGTATATAAATATCGAATGGCAGTTAGGCCTTTGCCGTATTGTTACAGATGCAAGGCCAAGGGGGACACGCGTGGAAAGACAACGGGAAGAATCTGAAATCTCACGAACGAATTTCAGTAATAAAGACGAGAAGAGAAAGTGAATTTAAGGGGACAAAAGGAGATTAAGCCCGCGGTGCTTTTTAATTTAAGTAATAAAAACATTTTTTCGTTTCCCCTGCGAGTGGGTAATTAATATTTGATATATTTCGTCCCGTTTCATTGGTAAGTAAGTAATGGAGGAGTGTGGCATTAAGTTATTTGAATTTTTTATTAGTAGTTACTGTCTTGTTAAGGCTTAATTTTCCTCCTTTTAAATCTATACATAATCATTCATGGGCGTTTTATGTTTATACCTAAACGAGAATAAAAATATTTTTATTTTAAGTTACATAGCTATTTCAGTATAAAATGTCTATATTTATTAAGAGTACACAAATTATTCGATTTATGTGTTAAGTTTTCACGACATAATTCTTATAAATGATCCGAGTTAACTCTCGCGTTAGCCACCCGTCGCCTCCTTGCGAAATGTCTACCGTGATTCCTTGCATACAAACGACATTCTCAATTCTTGTTATGACTTTACACATTTGTTTTGAATATTTAAAAAAAATCGTTTTGGAAAAAAAATTGAGAAACATAAAATCTACGTTAAATTCCATTTGGATTATCGGCTAAAATTACTAATACTATAATAGAACTTTTTAATACGTCCATTTTAAAAAATAATCATTAAAATAAACTATTAAATATTTTTTTAAAGTAAATAACATATATTTCAGTTCAAAAAAATACTATGATAGTTGTCACATATGGCATAATTAAAAATTATACATAAATACAAAAAAAAGTACAAAAAAACAAACAAAAAAAAACCCAAAACGTACAATTAGCGTCGGCCGCGGCGTCAATACCTTCAGTGGGGTCGAGGCGTTTCGCGCGCCGCCCGTGCTTGCTGTTGTTGTGCACGAACATGTTGTCCGATATCGCGAGCAGGGGCCCGTCCACCATCACCTGTGTTGATATGACCACCTGGAAATATTCTCTTAATTAGCATATCTCCTTTTTATGTATGTAGGTTTTAGGTAGGTAGGTAGGTAAACACAGCGTTGAGTACCGCCTTTCTACACGCAATGCTTCAAAAATTCGACAGAAAATGGCTAACGGAGTATCTTAACACTAAGTTCCCTTTGCCTATGCAGTGTGGAGCTGAAAAAATTATATAACTGTATTTTTATCTAAATAAAACAAGGCTTAGAATCAAACATCAACATAGATTCTAGGTTTATCTAGATCTTATACCTAAAAGAGTCCATGTATTTGGATAACTATTATATAAAAAAAAAATAAACAAATATTAAACAAAATTTACTTACAATACAGTAAATAAAACGTACAACAGATAAAAATAGATCAAAATGAGTCTATCGTCCTCATCAAGTATTTCTGACGTGAAGTTCAAGATCGTGGTGAAGGGCCACGGAAATAAAATCCACCAATGTTCGACCTGCATCTACACACACAGCACACACTCGCATTCCTATACACAAACGACACACAGACGCGCGGCAGAAAGGGAGAGTCCCTAGGGAGGGGCCACCGTCTCGAAAAGGACGGCAGTAGGTATGCAAGTGCATTGTGCAAGTATTGGTAAGGAATTTAATCGGATAATCGGTTAAATAATTATTAAACGTTTGTAAGATTTTGATAGTTAATGTTGAAGCTTATTTCCTTTGTGGCAAATAATGTTAGGGAAATAATATTCAATTCAAAATTAAGACTAGTAGCTTACAAATAGATATGTATAAAAATTTAATATTTAGAACTAAGACATAAGATTTAGATATTTACGAAGTTCTGAAAAGAAATAATTTTATCCTGACGATAATATCCAAATTCCCCTACTTTAAATTTCATTACCTATTAATATAAGGTTATGCACAGCATATATATAGTTACCCTTGAATCATCAGGGAAAGACCGCTGAATTATTCAATGACACACAGAAAGACAAATATAGACATAGTGAGCGCGTACCATAATCGCTAATGCATATTAAACTAAACGCTATATGTAAGCACCACTAAGTTCTATATTTGTTCAAAGTTGGAGGACACGCAAGACAAATATATCGAAGGCAAGTGAGGAAGTAAATTTGTACTTGTAAGTAGACTGTGAATGCACCTTTATGGATATAGGGGTGACTCTTGTTATTACACTCTAGTATATATAATAAACTGAAATTTATTTTAAACTAAGTATCATAAGATTTGTTAAAGTCAAAGAAAATAATATATACAATTTAAGAAATTATATTTGAGCACATTCCTATCTAAATATAATATGTATTTAAAATTCGTAATTAAATATATAGCTTCAACAAACAGCAAAAGGAAAAGATCGAGTAAGAGTTAATAGATCAACTGGCGTAAATAAGTTTAATTTCATCCCCTCCCAAAATTGGAGGCGCTTCAAATATTCAACAGCTGTGAACGCAACCCTTCCTTCAGTCGAGGGCGATGTGAGACCGCGATGTGGTACACGTTATAAGAAACCAGTAAGGAAAAATAAAAAGAACAATAATGTCTAAATATCTAAATAAACATTAATGAAATATTGTAAATACACTTTAGGTACATTGCTATATTTTTTACTGAAACACTATAAAAGTGTTAAATTTATTTTATTTAGCTTCTTATTACATATTTTAATATACTTTTTTTGAAACTTTTCCTAATTTGAAACTGTAGCATACTTAAATGTCGTTAATCCAAATAAACCAACAAAATAAATATTTAAACAAATTAAAAGCTTGTATCAAATCTTGAAACTTGAACCACACTTAAAGCAATACCGACGTACTTGTATTTGGTAGGTTCGGAACATTTTTCAGTCAACTAGTAGTAGTAGACATCACGTGTCGACAGTTGTAATCATTACAATTTAAATTGGTCGAACGAAACCTTTAACTTTAACCTTTTCAAATATAGCTTTATATATTGATATATTTTTTAAAAGTCCAACCTATGTTATATTCAATTTATTTATATTACATTACAAAATGTCGACAATAAAATTGCAAAGAGGTACAAACGTTTTATTTCGAAAAGCCAAAAATATATTATAATACTGTATTCCTGCATTTTACATTGAAAAATATGTATATTTTATAGATAATTAAGTGACTCTATATAATATCTGCCTGAAATACATGAAGATAAAAATGTAAGTAAATAGAAGTACATAATATAATAAATTTATTGGAAGTTTACCTCTAACTAGTACTTACTTGAAATCTTCTCATATCTCGAGGATTACCAGCATTCTTCAAACAATTTTGGTTACACTTAAGGAAGAATTTGAGAAAAAACCTGCAAAGAAAACTCTTATTACTTCAGTAATATTTGTATCCACCTAGTAAGAATTGAAAAGAATATCTATATAAACCTCTCATATATAATAACTTTTTTTAATGGAGAAATGAAAATATAAACTATTTTTAGAATACTTCATTACATTCTACATAAGCTCGAGCTTTACTATTTAGTTAAAAAAAAATAATAGGTCGTTGAGTTATTCACTAACGATTCCAATTTATAGTCTCAGTACGTTTCAGGAGCGCACCAAAAGCACCAAACAGCTGTTTCCACTTGAACAAAAACCGTAAGCTCCCTATTATAGTATTAATTTGTTTCTCGTGTTCACAAATTTGTATCTTCCGCTCTTCCACTTTCCACGTTTTTGTGAAACAGCAATTAAGAGCTCTAGTGCCAAGTTCACAACTTTTTATGTACACTGTGTGCCGGTAAAAAATTACAAAGCTTTTACGTAAAGCTGTTAGCTTTATACTAAATCAAACAATTTTCAATGAAAGTCTATAGGCGACTATCGGGATATCAGATTACATACAATAGTTGATCTTTGCAACATTGGAAATACCAATGTGCTGTTGGAGAATGGTTTCTATGCTCTAGTATTAAAGTAAACTGAACGGTTAGATATGCTGGTTAGTGCGTAACGTGGTGCGCGATCAGGCGGGCGATCACGATGAATGCTTTACCAGAAATATTTTACATAGCCTCCGGCAACGGCAGTGCCGCCACGCTGAATATTGCTGTGCCAACAGATGTGTATGTGGACAGAGCTGATACAACTACCAAAGCTATTCAAAATTCCATTAAAATAAAATAACTGTTACATCTTATTGTAAGCGAATGAAGACAAATATATATATAATGAACATTGCATTAATTATTACAGACTAGGCTCAGTACCAACGCAACTCCATTATGAACCACAAAAAGTATATTAAAAATTATTGTTTTTCTCCATTTATTATTATATTCAGCTTCACGCTCTATCCCGTACACAGCAGGGTAGACAGACGGAACCTAGTGTTAAGACACTCCATTTAAAATTCAAAAATGCCTTTTTTTTTATATATTTAACAAGTATTATCTTTCTATTGAGGCTTTTAATAAGTATGTCTGCAATTTACCTATAAACATTAGTTTACGTACACATAGCAGAAGAGTGGGTGTATCAACCACTCCATATGAACCAGTACAGGCCAGATATGAACAGTGTGCCGCGAACGTATTTGTGGAGCCCGCGGCGTCGCACATCTGTCCGCATTATTTATGTTAAACACCTTATGTCACAATATTGCGAGTTAGTTTACACGGATACGTCAGCCGAGACCAACTCGAGCCATCTATGGAGATTTTATTTGGAATTGGAGACAAATGGGCTAAATATTTCGGTGAGAAAAAGTTAAAGATTTGCTTTAAAGTTTTTATAATATATAAGTCACATAAACTCTTGGTTCTATAATTAAATTATTCTTGTTGGTGGGTTAAGATGATAATTTTCATCTTTTAACCTACTTAATATGAAACTGACATAAGATATTTAATAATATTATGAACGCAATAACATAAATTAAAATAATTTACCTATGACTTAAATTTCCAAATCAAATTAAACTGGGAACATCTGGTTTTTTATACTTATCTACGTATAAATAAAAGTCGTTTGCCACCATCTATATCCTTCAGGGGTGTTCTTGCGGCAAGCCAGGCCTAAACCTGAAGAATGATAGCTGCTACCTCTAAGTGAAATGTATGAGATTGACACTACTACACTTATTGGGTTCCTGAATAGTTCACAGTACAATCATTATACTTTTACGCTGAATATATTTACAGAATCAAGAAAAGAATGTAATATATTAAATATTTCAAATAATTTAAATTGTATAATTTTGTACTTTCATATATTAATATTATAAGTGTTAATTACCATTGTATTAGAAACTGAATAGATAAACACAGTTTAAAATACAACATATAATGACTAGTTAAATAATTTTATATATCCAAATAAATACAAAAAATTGTAAAAAAAGCCAAATTACATTTATAATATATAATTTTTCACAAGCAAACCGCCAAAAACAATTAAATTTTTAACTCAAACAGCATCTTCCAGTTACATTTAAATAAAGCATCAACAGCGGATCCGAGCTCCAAGTTTCTCGTACCATACACTCTACGAGTACGTTCACACTACTGGAGACTCGACAGGTGCTAATTTATACGAGGCGAGTCGTAATTTACGACTGCGTTGTCTTATGTGCTGCGAACAAATAGGTACTAATGAAACGTTGTAACTGTTTAATAGGTGTAATAAGCTTTATAAAACTTTTTTAAAGTTAACTGAGAGGCGTAGAATAAATGAGAAGGCTATATTCCTTATTTCCTTATTAAAGATTTTAATTAGTTTCCTTATACTGTAATTATGGAATCGATGAAGATAACGTATGGTTTTCATGCTCTCAGAAAAGTGTAGACTTATAACCCCAAACTATAATTTTATTTTTTAAATATTATAGAACAAAAAAAAATCAGAATATATACAGAATATAAACAGATATTGTTTTAACTAAAATTTTCTGAACATTTTAAGAAAATTGTCATTAGGATCGAAAGAATAGAAATAGGCCACTGCAATCGAACAAAAAAAAGCTCCATTCGTCGTTGCGTAAGAAAGACTGCGACAAAATCAAACCATTTCCAATAAAAGCGCCCGCCTATATAGAAAATATTTACCTATCGCATCACGAACAGGAAGGTAACTGTATTTTTCGTCGTAAAAACTACCCCTGGTTTTCATCCCTTCTCGTATATTATATAGCCCTATCCGTTAAAGCTTATCTTTTGATATCAAGCAAAATGTTGTAAGTGACATTGGCGATTTTCAACATACTAAAATTCTCGTTAGGTTCAGTTAATATAAAAGTAAGACGAGACTATTTTCATAGATTAAGAAGTACAATAAATTAATTATGAATTTTAAAAGTTGTGTTGGTGAGGAGGAATTTTAACATGAGATATGTGAATTGAAATAATTCTAAAAGAAACTTTGATATATGTATATGACTTTCAAGTTGTTAAAAGTTATACTTTCATAATATAGAGATCGCAAAAAATATTTATTTAATATTAAAGAAAAGAACTGTAGCAATGAAATTGGTTCATTATTTTGTATAAAACGCTTACATTTTATAGTTTTATTTTACTCGCATATTCCGCACTATACGTCGGAAAAAATCTACTACGGCATTAAGTCGTGGTGAGGAGGCGGGGGGTCTTTCAAGTCTGAACACTTGAATGCCACCCGCCCCACACTCTACGCCTTCTATACTATATTTATTTGCATGGATGTTCCCTTGAAATAGTTTAAAAATAAAACATTTTTATATAGATACAAGATATTTTAAGTATTTGGCTTATGTAATTGTACATTCTTAAAATATTTATGCTTATTAGTATTCTAGCTTATATTCGCAGTAACGTTTGTATTCGTTGTAACGTAAAAAATTTAGTCCTAAATTAAAGTAAATACCGATCCAGTAATCTACATAATAAAACCAACAATAACAATAGATGGAAATAGAAAAGCAATAGAAACTATTGAAAGGAAAAACCGCATTCGGCAATCGAGTCTTCGGGAAGAACTCGCACTGACAACAAGCGGTCTCTTATAACTTTTCCCTTTTAACCTTTCGCCCCCCCTGCTCCCTCGGGAGGCGGTCCCCAGGGCCCGCGACTCCCGCCCCGCTCCACTCAATACCGACACGCCATGCGGACGCCAAAGATTAAGTAGCCAGAAGATTGACTAAAAGTATGTGAATGCGCTGTGTGTTTGATTGATCGTTATGTATGATTTAATAAATGTATGTGTCATAAAACAATTTCGTTAAACTTTAACTGTTCGGTAATTTTATAAATCATAATTATTTTTTTTTCATAAATAATTAAAAAGCGCTAACTCGTTAATCAAGTGACCACTTATTCTAATTTATTCAATTTGTCAAATTATAAATACAGACAAATATATATGTCTACTTAGACCTCACCCTATATAAGTTAGCTTTGCTAGTGATTCATTAATAACTAAATAGATTAAACAAAACGACATTTTGCTGGCTAAAATCATTGTAAAATTTCTACAGTCACTAACAAATAATCTTTGCCTGTAGGCTCGTGCGACGGGCCTACAGGCGAGCGGGCCCAGTTTTCGACTTTGTTTTTCCGCGTGTACCTATCCTACAGCGAGCGTTAATATTTCAGTACGTACGTATTCAAGGGTTAACTGGTCCCCGTCTCTGATGCGTAAATAGACTATAATATCAACATGGTGTGATGGATGTCAGTTATATATATTCTATTTAAGTCTTATTTTATAGATTTTTTTCAAAATCATTAGATAAAGTTAAAGAAAATAATATTAAATGGTTCTACAATATGTTGAAATATTAACAATTTAGTAAACTGTAAAAGAACATACAGACTACATACATATACATTTAAAAAACCAACTTAGAAAATTACTTTTAGAAAAGACGTAAAGAATTGATATACTGAGAGCTACTAGCAGCGTACATAAAAGGCTAAACTAGTTTTTCCAATGTGCCGAGTGAAGGGTATCGCGACGACGCAGCGTCGTTGCCGTGGCAACGCGATAAAACCTTGCCTTTCATAGCCCTCTGTAAATGGTACACGAGATAACTTCACTATAAATATCGAAAGTTATTTTGTTTTAATTGTTTTTTTTTAATTTCATTCATAAGATAGGGCAAATTATTCTTTGAACTCTAATTAAACTAATATGTATTGTTATTAGGTTTATGTATATTTTATGTTTTAATTTATAATCTTCTAAATTATCTTATATTGTATTTTTTTATCACATATTCTTCTAGATTTTTTTCTTCGAAATTTATTAATATTTAGTTAACACCTAAGCCTCTGTAACATGATTCTAGACGTGACTCTACTCTAATCTACGACTAGTATTCCGTATATCTTAAAAAAACCCTAATTTTGTAGTGAACGGTTAGTTAGTTCGTTTTGAATTCAGTAATATTTTATTAAAATGTTAACTTTAAAGATTTAATATAATTCACAATAACTAATAAAAAAAAGCTGAAATTAACCCATTTGTACCAGTACAGCCGTATCTAAAAGCGGTCGGCGTTTTCCCAATTGACAATGCGCGTCGACATCGTCCAATCGCTAGTGGCTTGTAAGCCTTTCCCCGCTACGGAGCAAGTCTAAAAATACCTACGTTATATTTTTCCGTTCGTCCGCTTTTTTCAACGACTATACCTATCTACCTGTTTCATAGCGTTATGGCTGTATTCAAACCGTTATACGAATCTTAAGGCCGACGTATGAATAGATGAAGGCAGTTATTATAAACGTGTTTTTATTTTGTGCATTTAAGTGTAATATTTTAAAGTTTTTTTTATAATTTGCCTACAAAATATAAGAGTTACGCCAATAAGGCAATATGTAACACTTTATTACTTTCCTATTACATATACCTTTAAAATGTTAAAGTTATAGCGATGAAGAAAAAAAAATTTCAAAGTCCTAATTTTGATTGTTTTCATTAATATTTACATTGTAAACAAAAGGAGGGTAAGAATTTTATTTAACGTACAACTGCTATTTAAAACTCGTAAAAATATTTATCATCGCATCGCAAAACTGACTATGAAGTAAAGTCGGATAGACTGATTATATAAAATATAATATACTTACAAATATAATCCACAATAACCCAATTCAATCGTCCATGATATTCCATGCGGAATGTAACAGAAGTACGCCATACTCTACCATATATATATATATATATATATATTAAATTTGAATAGGCAAGCATTTAGCCAGAGGATGCCAAAACGGCGCATTCAGCCCGACCTCTTTCCAGCGCAATCAACATACAAAGACAAGGGCCAACATTACGCGTCACTTCATTGTGGGCACCACTCTAATTGTAACTACACTCCAGGGTACCATCAGCCGCTCAGCGCTCCCGATAGTAGGCGTGGGCCACTAATCTTCGACCCCCACGTCCTGATACACGAGCCGATGACGCCGTACAAAATTAGTTTTTCCGTCAATATAGCTAAGGTTCGAATTCTGTTGTCGCCGATAGTGTGGTATTCGCAAACGTAGCGAGGGTTAACGCACACTATCCAACTCATTAAATTGCATCGCCTTTTTAATGAGTCTGAAAATGAACAAAGGATATTGAACGCGATTACATTAAGTACGTACTTGTAGCGGGGTCGGATATAGTTTGTTTCTTGCCCGTCTAACGTTCGGATAAGCAAATTAAAGTATTCATAAACATCATTTAGTTTCACCGAAAATTGTCTTGTTCGGTCATTAAGTTTTGTATAGAGATAGGATGTAATCTTTGCTTAGATAATATTTTTCATTTGTTTCTATAGAATATATTTTTATATAAATAGAATTATAAAATCAATTTTTTACCTTCACAAAAGCAGAACAACGTAAAATATTAGCGTAAGATTGGAAAGTAAATAAAAAATACAAAATAAAAAATAAAATAATAGATGGTAGTTAGGTTTACACAAGTCTGCCTGAAAATGTAGATAGGAACACATAGTAATAAATGACCTACGTTCCTTTTAAGTTGCTCAGTAAATACCTATACCTAATTGAATCTAAATTGTGCTTTTAAAAATATAAAAGCACCTTAAGCGAATTCATGTAAACCGCGTAACACTTACATATGTACGGCGGTGCGGCTCGCTCATATTTACCAAACGAATATGCTATAAAGTGATATCACGTGATCGGTTCTACCCGGTGCCGTAATAGTTATAAATTACCCGGGCAGTTTATAAAAGCCGGTTAACCCGAGGTAAGCGGACAAGGCGGATAATTTATTATTGGGAATTTTGGACGCATTTTCATATCACAATAGAGGTCGAGCATAAAGGGTTTATTTAACAAAATTTGTTGACGATAATGATATTTAATGCGCTGTAATAAAGTATTAAACTACTGACTTAATTTCTATAATACTAGACTTTTCTAGTTATTTTAATATATTTTTTCTTTAATTTAAAACAAAATGTTCAACAAATTTAGAGTACTCTACGCTAATTCTATTGCAATTGCAATTAAGTATCGTTACATCACCCAGTGCGAAAATAAACAGTTACACGCAAAATTAAGTTTCAAACAAGTAGTACTTTAAAAAGTAGATAAAAAAGTGAAAACATAGATTTTTTTCGTAACATAGAAAGGTACTTACTTATATATAGATATGTCATTTAAAATGTTTTTACAGTTAACGCAATTCGAACATAAACGACGATCGGAATATATACTCGTAGTTGCAATGCGCACTGTATCATTTTCGCGAGAGGGTCTCGGCAAGTTATTATAGCAGGACTACACTTACGCTCACCTTCCTTTTCTATTAAAGCAGTTTATTTTATCAGGTTTTTTTTTATATAAGTTTTATAAACAATTAAATTCTATTTAATATTTATATAGACGAAGGTCTTAAGGTTTGTTTTTAGTTAAAAATATCCTTATTTTATTAAAGGCTTCGGTCGATGTGCTTTCATTGTAAAAAATACATGTATATTTAAATTTTCAATCACAAATAATTGTTGTAAAATATTATTTATATATAAAACTGAAAAATATTATAAAATAATTTAATTTAGTTATTTTGAGCGCGACAGTACAAATTTTATATTCGGGAACCCTCCAGGATACTTATCACTCGAAAACTTTTAAGGTATGTACATTTAGGTCCACGTTTCTACTTGGTTTCTTACTACGTTGTATATTATTAAGTTATATAAATTGAGCATTTATAAAAAATGTTTGTGTCTCGTCATAGCATCATAACTTTACGATTCTTTTACTAATTTCTTTCTATAGTATAAAATTTATATTATATTATATATATATATATATTAATAAGTAAGAGTCCAACCGCACCGAAAACCAAAACGTAAACGTTATATCGGTATCCTGCAGAATGGCTCTATCAAAATATAACGACCGATAAAACGATGGAAAGAAAGCAAATACCACCGAATTTTCAAAGAACTTACAATTTCTACATCCTCCTCTCACATACTTGTTATGTCACGTGCTATCTTGTTCTACCAATTTTATGGACCACTCAATAATATTTGACTTTGGGAGATGTGGTAAATATTATACGATGTCCAGTTTTTCATAATAAAATCTTCTATTAATAATATTTTTTTTTCTTATGAAAATATAAACCATATATATATTATTTTATAATAGTTATATTATTTTATACTAGAGTTATATTATTTTATACTAGAGTTTTATGACATGTGACATTTATGCGCACAGTATGGTTTTAGTTTATAAAACTCTCGCCAAATTATATTAAGTAACTTAATTACTATAGATTTTTTTTAGGTTGTCTTGACGCAACGTCATTAATCTTGGGAGGCTGGCAGCGCAGCAAACGACCTTCCGTTAAGACGCTCTACGGCCAGTGTACCATAATATGCTTGTACAACCGGAAAAACGTAAACTAAAAACAGAAACCGGTGCAAGCTAAACAAGACCTTCCACTAATTTGTATTAGAATCATTAACGAGTGACTGCCCCATGAATCTTCCTACCTTTGTTAACGTAGCAAATAGAAAATAAGAAATCCCAGCGCTGGAAAAAGGTGAATTCGTAAGATATATTTTTTCGCAGAGAACCGTGTCGGTAGCATTGTTAAATATATTGTCCAATCAGTATTTGTAGGGAGGAGGAATTAGCGTTTAAAAGTGAATGGTTGAGCGACCTATCCCGCTCCTGCTACCCTTTTATGTGGAGAGGACTTATAAAAAAAAAAAGAAAGAAATCTTATTTGAATTGGGAAGACGAATTAAAAAGAAAATTAATTCTGCCACTAATTTAAACAGAGAGTTCCCCGACGATTTTCGGGGATCGGGCAGGACCGCTTAATTAATGCATTAAAGTTAGAAGTCAGGAGCCTCGCTCATGTACGTTTATTAATAGCAACTTATTTAAGACCACTTTACGCTAAGTCTGAATTCTCACGTAAGTTACACTTCAACAAACTTATTAAGTTATTGTATATTAATGAATCATAGTATTATACTTTAATATTAAAGTGCCTATTATTACATACATACAAATATTAATTAAATCCTTTGCGGTTTTAAATTAATTACAATATAATTGTAATTACTTAGATTGTTAATCAAAAGTTCTATCTGTACATATAAGTATTTTTACACTGGTATCGTAATACAAAAATCTATATAATCAAAAGTTCCAAGAGCATTTTATATGGCAATGGAGTCTTATCACAGATTACACGAGATCACGTACCGGTAAGGTTCGGGAAGCTCTTTAACGAATCGTATCACTTGTAATGAAGGCTAATTCTTTCATTAACTCGGCGTGACAATAGGGAAAGTGTATAGGAAACGAAAATAAATGTTCTGTAGTTTTTGTGCAAATTACAAACCTATATTAACTTAGACACTGTGTTCAACATATTATTTATATCTTTTTTTGTGGTCTTAATGTATTTTAAAAGTGAAAATATCACTTTGTATATATATTATTTAAGAATGTATATATTTTACCATCATGTTGAGTGAGAGTCGGATAAAAATTTTCATTTACAATTAAGAATATTTAAAATTTCATATATTTTCCATATGTGTTTTGTATTTTAGTACGAAATATTATGGCTAATGTAAATGCATCATTAATATTACTCTCTAATTAGTAGCTTATGAAGCTCTGGAAGTGCACCAAGATTAGCTACATCTGATACCAGCGTCTGCACTCCAAATGCATTTTATCTCATTTATCAAAACGTAAATCGCAATCCGATCTGACAAGGCGTTAATGGGTAGCTCAATGCAATTTTAGCACCCCCAGCCGAACATAAACGAATTTCTTTTTTGTATCAACGATATATTCAACTCGGTTACAATGGACTTATTTGTTCACAATTCTTTTGAATTTATTTTATTTTATAATACATGAACATACACAATTTTTCTTATTCGTAGAAAGAAAAGAAATTAAGTATTAATTAATATCCATCATAGAAAATTTTTCATTTTTAAGAAAAGAAATTTATCAAATCGAAAATAATCCTTACATAGTCTATACTTATTAACAACATAAAAGAACATATAAATTAAAGTGACAAAAAGGAGACTGCTATATTTTAGTCCTGCTCCCCCATTACAAGTTTAAATCAATTCAAATGGAGTACTTTTCGATAGGAATTATATCGAGTCTATTACTGCATCACCCCGAGTGCGATATAAAGCGAAAATTGGATTTACAGTGACAATCGAAGGCACCGCCGTCAAAGGCAGCCCACGATATGTTTGCTCAAATACGTCGAAACTTCCCTCCATTCTTACAACAGTGTGCTTGGTCAAGATATTTTCACCTTTCATGTCATTGGTAATGTATGAAAATATTATGTCATAATAAATGAGGCCGTCGTGGCTCAGGGACAAACGGGTGTGAATGTAACGCGATAGTTCTGGGTCCGATCCCCGCTCGAGGAAAGAAAATAATTATTTAAATTTATATTACCAGTTCGTCGATCTGATGTCTAGGCAAAGCGCGACGTTGAGTTCCGCCACTCAACACGCAATGCCTTGAAAATTTGCGGTGAGTGGGGAACGAAATGTCTTAACACTACACTTAACTCCCTCTGCCTACCCTGCTGTGTGCGGGATACAGCGTGAAGCTTATAAAAAAAAATCATTGTAATTTCATATCCTACATATGAATTTACAATTAAAATCAATATTTTCATTGAATTACTATAACATTGTAACAGAGCTCGTCTGTTGTCGCAGTGAACAATATATTTGATAGTAAAAAAAAAATATAAGGCTTCTTTACACTTTAATGGAGTGTAGTGGAATTTGAACTTACAATTATTGACTCAACATGCATTCTATTCATCACATGCAAATCTCTAGTCTCTGTTGTACGAAAACAAAGGAATATAGTAATTAAATGCAAAATGGCAGACGTGGCATAAGCGTGTCACTCTAAACGTGATGCTTGTGAGTTCGATTCCTACTTGGGGAAATGAATCATTATTTATTAATATTTTCATTTGTTGACTCTGGTAGAAAAGCAAGCCTCGACTATGAATCCCGTCATTTAACGCACCTTGAAAATTCAGCGGAAATTGGGGGATAGAGTGTCTTAACACTGCGTAGCCTCTGCGAACCCCCAAAAATTATACATACCAACATAATATGTGTGCCGTATCAACATAAATAATATTTTCCAAAGTTCAGCATAATATTTACTAAAGCAACGGTGAAAACTTAAGCGCATTTAATGCAATTTACAAAGCAGGCAATCAAGACCGCTATATTGTTGCACAGTCCCGTCAAAGAGCCCAAAGGAAGCTTCTTAATAATTAATTGACACTTAAACGCGCTGACGTCTTGCGAGTCAAAGGGGGCTAACAGCTATGCATATGCTCGTAAGTGGAAGTTGTTTGACTCGCAACTATTCACATCATATTGTGATTGATTTCGTAGGAGTTTGGGATATTACATTTTGTTAGCTCTAACTATTACTGTAACGCGACAGTTGTGGGTTCGATTCACACTCGAGGAAGTGAAACATTTATTTATGTTTGTATTTGCATTTCTTCGCTTTGGTGTAGAGGTAAAGTGCGGCCTTGAGTTCTGCCACTTAACACGCAATGCCTTCAGAATTCGGGAGAAAGTGGGGAACGGAGTGTCTTAACACTCCGTCTCTACTATGTGCGTGATACGGCGTTAAGCGAATTATATTTTTTTACTAAAGTATTTCCTTGTCAGTTAAATCATAACTTACTTTCATAAAAATTAAACCAAAACCAACATTTAACTAATGGATATTAAAACGATTTAGTGTATTCGAAAACTTCAATTAGAACATGGAATTGAGGAGCCATTAATCAAATAAAAAGTCATGATTACCCTCGAATCTTGATGGCTAATTGAATATGGCACTCGGTATAATTGAACTTGAATGACGACTTCTGCTTTCAAATGGTTTTTTTGGAAGATAAAATCTACGAAAAAGGGGAATTAAGTATAACTATCATAAAAAAATATTTAACGCAATATATATTGATTCTTACGATTCACAGGAGAACGTCAACGCGACTGTTGTGGCTTTGATTCCCACTAGGGGGAAATTAGTATTTAATATTTTCATTTCCTCACTCTCTTACGTCTCAAGAAATTGATGGAAAGTGGGAGCGGAGTGTCTTAACACTACGTTCTCTTTACCTACCCTACTATATGCAGTTATATTAGTGTAAAAGAACATTATTATTTCAGATAACCACTATTTATATAGTGTTTGAATGTATAATATTATTTGAAAAAAAACTAAACATTCTAAATGTATATATGAAAATTTAATAATTTCCTTTCTAACTCTTTTAATTTTATAAATTCCAAAAAGAAACCCAGATAGAATACAAGAAATTTACATTGAATTCTGAAGCGTAGAATACACACGAATGTTTTATACTCAACATAGCCGGTATTTACCTCCTTTTAACCACGAACACGCGATATGATAAAAGTGACAACCGCGTTTTTTTTTAAATTTAAATACCTACAAAAATATTAAATTATTGTACCTTGACTTTGTGATTAATTAACTATTTTCTAATTTAATACAACTTTCGGCCGAAATTATGATAATAAGTCAACTAAAAAGCCGAAACTAATATAAATTGTTACTTTATTATCTACAATTCATTTTATTTTGTTCATATTTCACTTGAAGAATAAAGTTATTATATATTATAACAATCAAATTTTCTCAAGAAAAGACGCAAAGAGAGGATGATAAAACCCAGTCACTAATTAAATGGGCCCGAGTCGTCCTCTTAATACATTTATCGCTAATTTGGAATCATATAAAAATGGATTGAAAATTAAATAATTTTTCAAGATAAAATATTTGTTCTCTATTAACGAATTGTAAGTATATCGATACAAATACCAAAAATACTAAAAATTTGATACTGTAATATAAAATATTCAGAATAGTGCCTACATCTATTAAAGCAGTAATATTAAGAATTATAAATATAAGTAGTTTGTCTAATTTTATAAATTCTAAGAAAAATAAAATTTAAGATATAACAATTTTCCGACCTTTTAAGAATGGTAATGTAAAAAGCAGTCCATAGATTAGAAACAACACGAGGATCCGACTAGTTGCAATTCATCATTATTATTCCAGACAATTTATCAAGCGGTTGGCTCGCCTCGCCCGACCGGATCGCACATTCTAACGAGATGGTGAATTTTCACCGAATAATTTCCGAACCGACGAATCACGTATTGGAATCCAAAATGAGGTCGAAATTGAGATAGAAGACTTGTACATGGTATTGGAGAAAAGTATATTTGAGATCTATGTAAGGAAATGGAAATTTTAAAAATTATTGTCTAGTTAGGTATTTACCGACAAATTATATTTTTGCCATGAAAGTGTGAAAAATATATTTTTCACTTGGAAATGTAATTTTACTTTATAATATACTTTTTGATTACAGCAATTTTAAGATCATGTGTATGTACATAATTAACATACTTAATTTTTAAAACAACCATTCAAATGCAATTTAAGTAAAAACGATTCAACGTTTTTGCTTTTGGTGAATGAAGAATACTTCATATCTTAATGTTATTTAAATTCTACGTAAATAACGTAGTATTTTCGAATTCTGAAAATCAATTCAAAAGACCTTTGTATGAAAACTATAAAAAATATATTGCTAATTTTCGACTGACGATTATAGTGTACTGTGTGTAATACTTATATAAAATCACATATGTCTCAAAATTAAAATAAATCACAAGAAAAACACTAAAGAAAACGACTAAATTAACTCAATATTTATGCTACAGAGTTTCTACAGAAGTCGAAGGGTCGATGCGATTATAGAAGCTTATTACTTCGACTCTATCATATTTCAATTTACGATCGTCACCCGGACTTATCGAGCAGAAAAATCAGAGGGTACCCGCATATACTGACATAAATCAGAAGTGAGACGTCTCATTACCGCACTGCCTTGATTTATTCAGTTCATCTGACACACAAATATCCAAATATGTTATTGCTTGAACCGTTACAATAGTACTCGTCATTTTAAGAATTCAAAACCACCGCAGAAATTACATAGAGAATTTAAGTTAAACAGAAGTATTAGATAAAGTCCACGGCAAGAAAATGCTTGGTCGGAGGAAATAAGAAAACGGTCCTAGTTGCTAAGTCTTGTACAGTTTCTGTCGCTATCTCTTGGATAACGGGCCTAATCACCAGTCGTCGTGTCTGTATCGGGCCGTTGCGGAGCGCGGCCCTCCCCAGGGTACGCTTTTGGGACCAGTTTTCTTTTTGGTTTACATTACGCTGAAAGTGTGTCGAATTTTTTCGTTATGTCTCACTTTGTATGCTGATTTGCCTTAATGTTTTGGAATAAATAGTTATATATGTATAAGTTTTTATTAAAAATATATATTTCAATAATACTTTATTACTGTAATCCTACAAAATTTCCAAAGTTATTTAGTCCCGGTCTCCTTACAGCAAGTGCAAACCTATTATTAAAGACTTGTGAAGTTATCGAAACTTCAGCTGTGGAACGGCAAACCTGTTCAGTTCGCGCACCAACAAACTTGTGTTTGCAAACTATATTTGTAATATAAATTTATGGCCTATGGTTAACTTTACTCTCTATATATCTATTTTGTGAAAATATTTGAAATAATTCCAATTACAGTTTATTGAAAATTAGAATTAAAAAATATATATTAATGAACACAAAATGTATTATACTTTTAAAGCAATAAGTATCAGAAACGTAATAGAGAAATCAGCCGCTCAGAAACAAATTTATTTGGCGAAAAGAAAAGAGAGGCGCACGGCGGCGCGGCGTATCTAATGAGATAATATAATAGCAGTGATTCGCTCCTACCTCTGTTCACAGGAGCGAAAATTACCGGAAAACTGCAGGCAGGGAAAACCTCGGTTTTAGAACGTTACATTTCCCTAATGTAAAATTAGAATTTTGCCTGCCAAATAGATTTTTCATTGCGGTCTTATGAAATCTGTGAAGTTTTACGTGAAGATAAGGACTTTAAGAATATAATAGTGATTATGGGTTTACAATACATCTTATAATAAGTGTAAATAATTTTAATATTAAGCAAAAAAAAAAAACATTATCGCCCTATTAATGTGAATAAAATATACTTTTCTAATAACAACCATGTGAGGGTCATATCGAATTGGTAATCGATTTTGTCGCTCCCGAAGTAGGGTGTAAAGATCCCATTGTAATATAGATGCCAGCCATATGTCGAATAAGGTCACATCTATTCGTTTTTTTTACCATTTGTAATGAAATGGAAGTCGTATTAATAGCAAATAAAGTGTATTCTATAATTTTTTTAAATTTCTGAAATTCGCATACCTATTTATACTTATTATAAAAAATATAGGAAAAAAAATTAAACATATGAAACATTTAATATTCTTCTACGTTATAATCAGATTTCTATAATATAAACGATCGATCATATATATATATATATATATATATATATATATATATATATATTATAATATAAATAACCAAAATCAAATTTCATAAAAATATTTGAGTTGTTTTTTTTTTCTAAAACAAAGAATAGAAAGCAATTAGGTTCCCTCGTTTTTACTATTACTATTTAATCCGTTAATAGGTATGCCGGTCACAATATGTTTAACATGAGTATGGTTTAATACCCCCTCGGCTATCGTTTTAAATTGAAGCACGACAAAACATCTTAATCATTACGCTTCATAAAACCCTTAAGTGATTGCGTGGATTGGACAGATCGCGTGGGTCGGACTTGATTTGGAAAGTCCATCTCTTAAAGTACCTGCACCATGCACCCCCATCGATGTTGTCATTGTAATTGGACCTTTATGGATTGATACAATTTCGTAGGGGTTGTAGCGGCACTTATATATATTTTCTTTACGACTATTTTGCATGTCATTCAAATTTAATACCCCTAACGTTAGTAAATATAAATTTATATGTTATGAAAAAAAAAACTTTTTTTCTTTTTTTTTACTTTCAATATATAGATATATATATATTTATTTTAAGTTAACATCGTTTTATTAAAAGTGAGCATGTTTTTGTTTTAAAAAAAAAGCTTGTAAAAAATATGCTCAGTGAAAATTTCCATAGCTGAATACAGCATCGCATAAGTTAATAGTAGAGCCGGGCGCGAGTGGCGGCGGGCGGCGGCGGCGGCGGCGGGCAGAGATAATGAAATTGTGTACAGAAGCGCAACGAGCCGCGATCGTGTCTCGGGCAAAAATCCACTTAACAAATTGCTGCTGATTCGAAGGGTTCAGGATTGTTGCCTGCTTTTACCGTCACGTCAGTTATTCGCTCGGTTATCGATACTCAAGCGCGAGCGCTCCGCGGTTACCACTCCGCTCGAGGACTAAACTAATATTTGATTAATAAATTATACTCATTTATTCATAAAAAAATAATAACATTTACAATAAAGAGACGTTTCCATCACCAAAATAAACCTTTATGACATATAAAATAATTAAAACATTAACTAAATGTATTATTTTGGACAGCGCGTCCGGTACAAAGAGGCTCTACACACGAATGCAAAAGCGAACCTTAATGAATACGTTGCCGTCGTTTCGCACGCAATTGCACAATTTCAATTATGGCATTAGTACGCGAGTGTACATTACGTGGGCGAGGCGGATGGCTGATGCCTGATGTATTAATACGTGACGTACCGAGGTTAGCTTTATCGCGTACATCACTTTCCGTTATGGAATCTCATGATAAAGTCGTTATTTTTATATATCGACGATCAAAGACTTAATAGACTATAAATATTCATCGGTCAAACCTATTTCGGGTTTTCTCTGATTATGAATAACTGACACGGCGCAGAGTTTAATTTCCACACATCAAACGGCGCGATACGGCAACTTTGTTCGTGGTTGTGAAATTCCAGGATCAACTTCATGCCCCGTCGAAAAGCAAAGGAAAGTTCGCACACAAAGGCCGTCATTGAATTTTTTTTTTTTTGTTTCCAAGGTACAAAAAATTTGAATCGAGCGAATTACAAAACCGACAAACGAATTGATAGGGCTGCCACCAAGTGTAACCGCGAAACCAAAATAATTATGTAAACCTTATAACGTTACACTAATCGATTTGATCATAGATATTTTATTCAATAAAGCGGTTTAAATATTTTATTAGTCTGATATTACATTTGTATATAAAAATTTGGCTAACAGTAAATCTTTAAACAAATAATCTTGCATAATAAATTAGCAATAATTACTCGAGTTAAATGAAATTTATGTTACTAAATAATGTAACAAATCCATAACAGCCAAATCCACCAACCCTAAATTGCAAATATCGAGCGATGTTCGAAACGAGAGACGCCTATCTCAATTGAATTCCCGAAAAAGGACGCGAAATAAAAGCAGCAAGGTACGTACCCTCACCTTTGGATAGTGCTCACTCTATTGAAATTTCGATATTTGTCAGTCTGATTAGCTTCCTCCATCGGATCCGATTGAATGAATGAATGAGTGAATGAGTGAATGACTCAGCGTGAGACGTCAGCCAATTACTGGTATAGCTCGCTCGCTATAAGAGCAAATTGCGGCCTACGTTTGTGTGGACGTACAATAGCTCTGCTCTGTTTGTTTGAACGTTCATTGTAAATGGTGGAACTTTGCCTATCAACCGTTTTAATTTACAAATATACCGCATATATATATTACATATGAAGCGACATATGTACTATTTTACTCGTATTTTTTATTTTGTAAAGTTAAGGACAAAATGTCATAGTGGAACAGCAATTTCGCTATCACAATATTCATGTTTTGTCCAACTTTAAAATATATGTAAGTGGCGTTTTCACAATAAAAATGACTTGGGAAACTTAGAAAACTTACATAGTTTTGTTCTACAAAAATACATTTGTCAATGTTAAATGTGTTTGAAGATAATAATAGAGCGTATAAAGGCAGTTATTTAAAAGAAAATAAAATATTTGAAACATACAATGGCTAACTATATTATAAAAAGTAGACATTTTTGTTTGTATTCGTATATAGAATTTAACACTTACCGATCTATTATGACGGGATCTGATGGAGTCTCGTTTCTGTTGCCACAACTTTTCTTGTCACAACAACGACTGTAAAAATATTGTGATTTAGTCTTAGGCTACTTAAAGTACCAATAATAATGTTTTTTCTTTTGTATGTCATGGAATATCAATATATTTATTTCTTTTGACTTTTATTTCTTTCGAAATATTTTTTTGTCTTCATAGCATCGTTGCTCATGTCATTCTTATAATTATTTATTAATAATAACTTCCAGTCAACAAAAAATATATATCTGTTAACAAAGTTTGACACAAGCCTCAATATAAATATAATATATAGAACACAAACCATTTCTTGAGAAAGACTTGAAAATTAGTACAGTAAATAAAATAAAACAAGGAAGCCGCATCCAGGTTAGGTTAACGCGCAGGGTGCACGCACCCTATCGCGGCTCCTCGACGCAAAGGGCAAAGACTTGAAAGGACAGACTCCCTCGAGACTCCTCCCCTGAAGACGTCGGAGAGGGACACACATATCGCGAGGAGAGAGATGAATGAACAGCGTCTAAGGTAGAATAAAATTTTAATTGCTCACACAGATACGGTGTGTTGTCACACACATGCGTGAGCGGCGAGACACGTTAGGCCCGATCCATACTGTAATGCCGATGATAATTGAGCGTATTTCTCTATATGAGTTTAGTAAAGTTAAGTTAAGAAATACTTTTTAGATATTTTAGGTAATAGACAATCAGAAAATGCTGGTTTTGGCTTATAAAATCTACATAATCGATTACAAAGATTTCAAAATTCCGTCTTTTAAATAAGCGAAACGATTTAAAATAAGTCGATTTAATAAAAACTTTGTGTGTTTTATATAAAAAAACTACTTATTTATTGCATTGATATTACTCCATTAATGAATATCTTGAGCTGAGTGGAAACAGGAGAACGAACCCCATACGCCGGATACATCGCCAAGCTAAGGAAAATTTGATCTGCGAAACGCGATCGACATTACAGTCTGACCGGGCCCTTACAGTTACGACCGGAAAAACCACCCCAAACAAATGGTTAAATTAATAAGGACATTCACTTCGCGACGTTCCTGGAGTTTTGTAATTACGCAGCCTCCGGAATTGTTTCCTTTAGTGTTATGTCATTGTGACAAACTTATTGTACTACCTGCATATTAATTTTATCAATTTATAGGACATTTTATTTTAATAAATATAGATAGATAGCTGTATTAAAAAGTATATAAGTATCTAACTGTATCCACCATTAATTATTTTCTTTCTGTGACGTATTCTATGAAATCTAGGCGGTAAGATGACAGGCAATATTTATTTATTTCTCGGTAGACGTGAGGGTAGGGTGGTTACCTGCACATAACTTCGTGGGTGAGCAACACTCTGCACATTTCTGGGTTCTTGTCCTGTCCCTCGTAGACGATGGGCTGAAATATTAAACTTTTATTAAAGAAAATAAAATTCATATGCTATCGTTTTCTTAAGCTCGAATGGAGCGATGTCACGATCAGCTCCTGTTTATTCACTTTTACGAAATTTTCGAAAAACATGTAAAAGTGTAATTTTAAAAATATTGTTAAACTTTGAATTCTACGCCGCAATAAATGTTAGTCATCCACTATTTATGACTAGATAAGGTTATTTAAATATTTTTAATTATTGTAATAGTACCGTAACCCGTGTATCGTAGTAGCGCGATAACTTAAATGAAATTACGCATACTAAATTAATTAAAAATCGTATAGATAAGCAAGATAATTTTTCGTCTTCATCATGTTATTGCTTTTTTGCTAATTTATGCACCCTTTTAATATATAATCGCATTTTATTATCTGTGATAAGCATTTGCATAGTTTTAAAATGTAAGATTAAAACGGTTTTATGTTTTGTAAACTAAATTAAGTTTTTATGCATTTTCTATATTAAGCACAAAAATTGTCATTTTTTTTATCGATCTATCGTCCGGTCGAAGCAACAAAAGAGCTTACGTCTGATTAGACCAGAAGAGATGTAGTTTTTCTTTGATGTAAATGATACAGTTTTTTTTTATTATTTTACATAACAGTTAATTAACTATTTAAAATATATTCATAATATAAAACTTCCACTGAATTCAAATCAAATTTTCTTCTTTATCATGTGGACGCATTGTCGTGGACCCTAACGTATGAAGGTTATTTATGGTAAGATACTACGTAGATAGATATTGAACGCGTAAATACATAAAAGTCTGCGCGCCAGATACCCACTATAGTAAAACAATTTTTAAGATACTTTCAATGTTTCTCCCCTCTAATAACTCGATGTACCCTACACGTGTCTGTACGTTTATCTATTAATATCTAATTACTGGTCACCCTCAGGCTGAGCGATAATCCCGGTACACTGTGTTTAGTTCTTCTGTTATTTTACAAATCAAATTGACGGGGCTTTTAAAAATTTGCTTCTTCTTCTTTTATTTTAAAACTTACAATTTATGATAAATCAAATCATCTCTCGATCTCAATTGTAATAAATATTTTATGTTATGAAATAATATTTTATGCTGCTGAGGCCGTCGTGACGCAGTGGAATAGTGTGTGACTGTAAACGCGAGTGTGTTGGCAGCGATTCCCTCTCAGGAAATTATTTATTTAATATTTTTATTTCTCCGTTTTGTTAACAAAGCAAAGCGCGGCGTTGAAGCTTAAATATTGCTTTACTAAACTAAATAAATAAATATTTCCTTTAAAAAAAAACCCATAAATAACAAACATGATATTTCTCTATGAGTAATATCGTATTACACACGCTTAGTTTTCAGAATTAGCTTCCACAATTCCCCAAAATCCAAGATGGATTTTTCACCCTGTACACAATATTTAATTGAATATGAAATAGAGGGGTATTATCATCTTTTGTGCGAAGGATTTAGGTGGATTTTGTACAGGCCGTTTTGTAATACTTATTCAAGGGTCATAGGAAGGCATTTAAGGAACTAAATTACTAAGGGTCGCTTTTGGATAAAAAGCATCAGGTGCTGCGCATAATAGAAATGATAAATAAATATTACAAATATTGTTGATAGCCGATATTTTATTTTTGCATAATAAATTAAATAATATTCGTATAATGTAAACAAAACAAAATAAAACTACTCGTTACTAATATAGTTTCAGTAGGCAATATTTTCAAGTTCAGTTTAGGGCGGGTCCCTCAGGAGAGACTGCTGTGGCCACCACCGCCACATGGGATTCAATCTCATGGGAATTAGTCAAAAGTTAAAAAATACTATTATAATTTATATTATTATTATATTTTTTAGTTTATCACGTATTATATAATAGCTATAATTTTTGTTTGCTTTAATAAAATTTTAAATTCAAATTTTCAGACTATTATATTTTATTAACATGCGTATTTTCATCACATGAGACTTGACCAAAAACGTTCCTATAAAATTAGTTGTCAAATACGAAATCTGTCTTTATGAAGTCTAGCTAGAACGCGAAAAGCATTATGAGGACTCATATTGCTTTTGGATTGGTTACACCCAATAATATTTTTTTTAACTTCATCACAGCAAGAAGCATGCATATAGCATGATGAGCACGTGGACCGATACTTCCGTTTTTCACTTTCCACCGAACTCTTGGAAATTGCATGGTAAGTGGCGGAAACGAGCAGAGCGAAGAAATCAAAATATTTTATTTATTGAATGGGATTCGAACCTACAACCGTTGCGCTTAAGGACGCGGGCTTGTACTCCAGCGCCACGACAGACGGACGAGCTTAGAATATAACCAGAACAATCATTCAAATCATATTACTTATAAAAAAAAAACAATAAACTTGTAAGAAACTAAATAAGGCGGAGGACATAAAGAAGACAGAAGTACAGTGATTTATACATTCGCGACAAAGCGAGCGCGACTCGAGTTGCAGATACAGATATTTTTATTATTATTGTACTTGCACCTCGCAAGATATATGTAACAGAATATTTTATTTGCATACTAAATGACACCAAGTTATGTTTTATAAAAATAGTTTGTACATGAAGAAATTATTCCATTTCCCGTAAATTTTCCTTTTGATGCAGATTTTATGAATAAATCACAGTATTTGTGATTAACACAACATCGAACCTCTAAATTACATCTAAAACGGCTTCCGAAAGTCATTTTCCCAACAAAAAGTACCAAATTAATATGTTGTTTGAACATTGTAAGGCAAACACAATCATTCGGCCACGTGCGCGCGCACGCTTCGCTTTACAAACAGCACCATATTCTATGGGAGTTCTATGGGATTTGCTGGAATCTCATTTTGTATACCATGAGTCAGTATCTTAAGACTATGTTCAAACAGAGGGTAGCCAGATTGATATTTTAGATATTGATATGATAGTGATTTACTGTGTGAATCGAAATAATCCTCTCTTAAACGTTGCACTGAGGGCTATAAGGAGTCATTACTACTTTTATATGTACTCATAATTATTGTCTATTGTCATAACTTTAGTGATACAGTATATCCCGCACAGAGAGACTCCGTATCCATTTTCCCCATTTCCTCAAGCGGGAATCGAACCTGTCGTGTCTACAGTCACACTTTATACCTCACATATATAATATACATTGCATATTTACAAAATATCTTACTCTATAAAAAGTTAGTGAACTAGATCGATGACCCCACATACATATATACATACGAGTAAATACAGTACGTTTTAATAAAATATCGCGACCGTCTAATTTTTCGTAGTTGCGTGCCGTGTTCGCATGCTGCATTAGTTGATTGGCAGTGTGCCTTCTGCCTAACGATTTAATACAATTAAATGAGCAAGTATCTAGTCGCCATCTTTGACATTACTCAACGACTGTTTCGCGTGTCATACGGATCTCTTTAACTATTCATCATAATTATATGATTGCAATCTTTATCATACTTAGTTAATAATACTTTTTTTTTAACTAACAAAGCTCTTTCTAGGTCACCAATTTTGTTCTAAATCCGCTTTAGAAGACAAATATCTACATCTACATATAGTAATAAGAAAAAGGATATACTAAAAATTGAAAATAAGCAATCAAGGTTCTCTATAAAATAAAATATGTAATAAAACGATACCGGAAGTCATTTTGATTGCACTATAAATGTATGTACAGATAGACGGGCACACGCACAATTCCTTTTCTTGGCGAGCAGCGTTCGGCCTAAGTTAATTATGTTGTTGGCATAAATCTTTCGTAATTGGCCTCTTGTTACACAACACTAAGAGCTCGGGACGTGTTGAAATTATATATGTGAGGTACACTGAAGTTTCATGATGGCTTTACGGTAAAATTATTATTTATGCCATAAAGGCGTACGTGATAATTGTCTATGGTATTGTTGGAACGGCTTTGTTTATCACTAAATCAATCTTTTTATAGCATTTATGTTTTTTTATGTAAGTAGACACAGAAATTGTGATTATTTAATTATATATATAAAAATAAAAAAAATCTCTAACTTTAACTATGTGCAATCCACTTCTTTCTCTTCCCTTTGGCATAAAGCCAAATATTTTTTCCTTTTTTTTGTAGTCGAAATTATAGAATCTATATCACATTTTGAAATATAAATTCTATTTTTACTCAAACAAAATTGTATTGAAGTGTGAAAGTTTTGAATGCAACAATTGCATCATCTAACCCTTGTAAATCCATCTTGTCAATCATATCTCTAATTTCACAATGAGTTTCAATAATGACATAGAGTATTAGTATTACAATTCAAAATAAAAATTTTGTATTTCTTTTGAATAATTAATAAATATAAATTGTACATTAATTTTTGACGAAGATTCTATTTTTTCACCAAATTTTGTATTTTTGATCCACAGTATAAACATTTTTTTTTTCAGGCGAAAATCGGAGTGTTCACGCTTCATTCGTCGTAAATACCCTTCTTTGCAAAAAAGAACGTTATGTTAGTATTTGTTCTATGTCTGTATAAATAATCTTCTATGTATTTATCATACATATTATCTAGAGATATTTACATAATTAAAAGCGCATAAATGTTTATTATTTTTCTATCACCTACATATTTCTCATATTATTACATGGGACTTTTTAAAAATGTATAATAGACATATAAATATCTAAAATCTAAGTGTCATCTTACATACGAGATATTGTATAAAGGGTGCAAAATCTAACGAAAGCGGGTAGGCGTGCGCGATGACAATCTGCCGCGTGCGCGCCACGTGGTCGGTCGGCGGTAGGTTGAGGTGGAGGATTATAACTCCGTCTACACTTGGATTCGTTTCGGAAACTAAATTACTTTTGAGCGGTTTAGATTTGAAATATGAACATATTTCTCTTTGTGTTTCATTTATTTGGTGCATCAATGACACAATTGCTTTTAAATGAATACGAAACGACAATTTATATACTTTAATGGCGTCTCTTATAATTAATAAACAAGTGCAAATACGTCATTGTAGCTCCGAATGAGCGATACAAATGCTTTTTTAAGAAATAATTTGGTTACATAGATTTAATTTTTCTATGATATATACACTAGTCTGAAGTTTTAAATATAACAAATATATATGTTTATAAAATTTAATTTAAAGAGCCTTTTTGTTAATACATTTCTTTCAATTCATACATTTCTTAGTACTGTAGAGACCCGCTCTTTTAAATATTAAAAACTAATTTCAGTAACAAAATTTGTAATATCTACTTATTGTATATATTGGTATTGCTAAAACTTACCTGCTTGGTAACTGAGTCGATGAGCCGAACGAATATATCCTGTTCCTGTCGAATACCTGTAAACGATTGTATACTGTAATAACTTATAATTATTATTAATTATCATTTCAAACCTAAAATAAAGTAAAATATCAAATTTTGTAGAAGCCGTAGTAAGTACGTAATATTTGCGATTTTTTTTTAAAAAAAAAAACAAAACATCACTGTGGAACTAAATTCCAAACATAATTTTAACCTCTGTATTTCATTTTATCTAAAATATTTTTGCTTAGAGTGTAAACTCTACAAATTATTAGAAGGACCTAAATAAAAACTAGAGTATATGTCTATTATCAGAAGTTGTTTACAATTTCGATTGGTGTTCTATACTATATGAAGAGAAAAGAAAATTTTGTATTTTTTTTTTTACATTTTCGACGACAATGTAACGACAAAAACAGATTCAACGGGTATTCACTCTAAGCCAGCGTTATATAATTAAGGGTTAGATTAAATCAGAAGGATAAAGTAATTAGATTACTTTCATTTTCATATACCTATATGTAATTAATTGGTGTGGAAATGAAAAGACAGCGAAAGGGCGAATTTCGCTTAAAATTAAAATTACTCATATGGGACACTTTCATATATTATATAGCACAGAATATGAAACCGTTATATTAAATTAGAATATGTGTATTCAATTGTAAAAATACATATAACAGAGATCAATAAAAAATATTATCAAATAAAAATCAAGATAAATTAAGAAGCATTGCACATTGAAGAGTTACTATGTTACTCTGTTATATTTAAGAAGCCACCTGCGAATATCTATAAGGAAACACTTAGGTCCAAGATAGGCTAAGAGCTCGAGACGACGATCATTCATAGTCTAAGAGGCAGTCTGTCTATCTGTTCGGTACCAATTTTCCATTATCTCAGTAACGACCGAGGCGGCAAATATTTACAATGCCTCCGTACAATGCATTGTCTTGTACATCGTGTACAAAATTGATTAGTGTTTCACAGGAGAGGCCATCATGGTTTAGGTTAGAATTTCGAAGTGTTATTGAAAATTTTATTAGATAGTACTGTACTAGGTCATTAGTCAATTAGAAAATGTTATATCTAATTTAATTTTATATTTACATTCGACTATCACCCATTTCAAAATATAAATTGTATACCAAATTTTTATTAATTGAATCTTTGTTTACTATATACAGTACTTATATGACATTCACATTTTAAATTAACTATTTTACTTTAAAATTATATTTAAATTTTAATATACACATCTATTCATTTTGATTTTAACTTAAATATTGAAACAAATCTTTAAATAAGAAAGCATCGATCGCACATAACAATAGATTTCAAGATGAATGTTTACCTCATAGTATCGACCCGATAACAATAATAGCAACTTAATAGACAAAGCAGAGCTTTGAGTTATTTGTATAATAGATTTAGATTGTTTCAAACAAGTAGAATTGTCATGCAACTTATAATTATTTTTAATTTATTTAGTTTATAATAGAAACATAATATTTATTAAATAAGAAAAATATATGAATTTTGTTACCATTAGCGTAGAGTAACTGCAGTCTGTATTGAATGCCATTGTTTGTTTTCTGTCCTTCCGCTTCCTGCAACAAAAATATACTGAATCATAAAAAAAAACAGATCGTAGTTACTACTAAAAAACAAATTATTAATTTTTTTTTCATGTATAACTCTCCAAAACTTCTTAAGGAATATTTTAACAAGATACAACATATATTATATAATAAAAAGTAACAATTATATTCAATTCAAAATATTACAATTAAGCCGCCCAAGTTTCCATCGGAAAGTCTAAAAACGGTTACGCCACTGAATAATGAAGTAGTACACAAGACGTGTGAACGCGACGCCTTTGCTCTACACGCTTTCATATTTCAAAAGTTTTTGGGCGTTTATACGTTTGCAACACTCGAAAGTGTGGTCGTGTCATTTTAATGTGTCACGTTTTGTTTTTCTATTTTAATGTGAGTAAACTGTAAAGCTGCCTTGAAGGTTAAACGCTGTTTCATGTCTTCTACGACAATATTTAAAAAAATATTTGTCGAGAATGTGTAGTTGTGATGTATGTAAAAGTAATAGTCGGCTTCGAGTTGTTTGTTTTTCGTAATTTACATTTTTACATATGACACGAAAATGTAAAAAAAAAATACAAAATTGAATACAAATAATTTACTTAATAGACTGTTAGCAGGTTCACAATCTAGGTCATGTACAGTTATTTTATATAATGAGATACTGAAATCTCAAAATATAATATTTTTTATTTTTCATTAATGTACGTACAGTCTGTTTTTTTACTAAATCAATATAATAACATAATATAATACTGAGATCTCAGCCAGTGCACACAGACAACATTAATTTGACACGCCACCAACGCGTCTGAATTATGTAAATGGGCATTGTACAGTGGGTACACGTCCGGCGTCCGCGATCCTGATTGATGGATACTAACGATACTTATCAGGAATTGATAAACGCATCATTAAAGGCGAGGCACAAAGAATACTGGACTGAATGGACGTAATACCGTGTTAAAGTATTATGTTTGTTGGTTTTTTGTTGTTGTTTTTAACTACAATACATACTAAAATTATAATAACATATACAATATTATATGAGTAATGTCTTGGATTTCTATTATATTAAAATATTTAATAAATAATTATCGGCTTCACGATGTATCTCGCACACAGCTGGGTAGGCACACGGAACATAGTGTTAAGACACTATGTTCCTCATTTTGCGCGATGACGGCCTCTAATACATAATTATGTTACATTATTATTTTTAAATGTTTATAATATAAAAGATTCTCCAGGTGTGAAGTGTCTATATCAGAAATTAAATTCATAATTAGCATACATTTGTTTGTGTATCTACTTAATAAGTAAAAATGAAACATGCTAAGTTAATAGTAAGTTACTCACTTGGTCCTTTTCTATGAAACCAATAAAGGCGGTCCTCTCAATCTCGACCGGCTGGCCGGCGCGGTCGTACAGCGCCACTACGAAATGAAAGAAATTGCTCTTCCTCAGGTTGCTGGGCGGCTGCTTTTCGAAGTGCGCGCGTCCTACACCCACGGTGCTGAACGAAACCATTCAATATATAATCATATTATATATTTTTAGATATAAATATAAAAGGAGTAAACATCCTTTGTAATAATTTTTTTATTAAAAATATATTAGTTATTTATCTAGACGTACATATCTTATTTTTAAATAATATTACAAATTTCTAATATTATTCAATATTTAACTTATGCATAAGTACAATATAATATGTATACATTTGATATGCTTCAATACCAAAAATAAATACCACGCTTAGACCCTTTACTATATATTGGATAGTGATAAAAGACATCTGTATGTAAATAGACATAGATGTTCATCTTGACGTACTCGTACATACATGTATCCACATTAAATATTATCTATGTACTTAAATTTTTACGTTAAGTAAATATACACTATTATGATACACTATTATTAATACACTTATTTTATTTTAATAATTCAATTTGCAAAATTAAAAATTTAATTTGATTTTATAAACATAAATATCCATTTAAATAAAAACATAATAACATTCACATACAACAACAACAACTCAGTCACTTCTGTCTGTCTATACAAACACTAATAAATGGCAAATGGCAAAAAAATACGATGTGCGTAAAATGCTCGGCGTTTAAACACGAAAGCATATTCTGTTGAGTGACAACGGATATACTCTAGTAGGGATGGCGGTCGGTCATAAATCTAAAATTCCTACCGAGTCGTCTTTATTTATCTCACTATTTGTCAATACACGATAGACAGACGGTTCGGAGGCAGAACGTGTATTGAAAAACAATAGAATGCTCATAATCCTTTTGAAATTGATTTATAACTGTGATTTTCTTTTTTGTAAAGTAATTTGAATGTATTTTAGAAATAGTTTTGGATAATTTCTTTCATAATATTATACATTGTTATATGTATAGTAAACAGTATACCAATATAATATCATGATTTATGGGAAAAAGCTGTTATTCAAGTTAAAATAATATAAATCTTAGGATTTTTGCCTAAATCTTAGGATCTCAAGGTTATCGTAGTATTAAGTGACGACATATAAACAACGCCACACACTTCGATATCGACATGTGGTCCCCTACATAATTCAAAACACTAGTGACAAGAGTCTACCAAAAAAATCTTATATTTGATTGTAGAGTCATTAACTGTGTAGTTACGTGTCAATTATTTTTTAAAACGTTACAAGATAATTAATTTGCACTTGCTTTATAATAATATTTTAAGAATCATGCAGTGTGAATAAATAAATAATTTACATAAATAAATACGTCACCTCTCAATCACTTTATATAAACATTCAGTAAAAGCAAACAGTATAAAAATAAGAATACACATAGACGATATAATCAATAGAACTACCTACACAGCACTAGTGGCAGCACTGTGGCATTACCGCCAGAACTGTATCACGCGATGGTAGCCCATTCATCTCCCCGTTGCAGAATTTGCGTAAACAAATTGGTTTCGCGATTGCCATTTTATACTCTCGCGCTCTCTCCATTGTTTTATTTATCGCTGCGAGTTTCGGCAGCGCGCCCGCGATTAGGTTGTAGCGATTTTTTTTGCTTACAGATCACCGTAGATTTATCAATCTTTGGAGTCATGCGATTTTTTTTTGCAGTATATGCACTACACATATACATGGTTATATAAATATTAAGTCAGTCGTGTCATAAGAGCTCAATGTAACTGTCAACGCTAAAACTGGTTGAGAGTTCGATGCCCACTCGAGTAAATGCAATATTTATCTAAATTTATATTTTTATTTCTTCAATCTGATGTCAAGGAAAAAGCGCGGCGTTGAGTTTCGCCAATTAATACACGATGCCTACAGAATTCGGTAGAGAGTGTGGAACGGAGCGCTTAACACTGCTTACCCCGCTGTGTGAGGGATGCAGCGTGATGCTGATTTATTCATTTTTATTTACCTACCTATTTGTGAATGTAGAATTTAAAATAAAAATTGTGAAAGCAACAAAATTGATTGTATGTGTCCGAGTTAACGTAATATTCTCGTAGCAGCGTTTGTTACAGTCTAAGTGCCTGAGTTACACATGTGCTTGTGCGTGTTGTATGTGGAAAAAATATCGTGTTGGTACTCTTTGTATTTTTATACTATTAAATATTATTATAAATATATTTATATATTATATATTTATATACATTTACATATTTTTTAATACATTTCTATCGTATGATACATCTACATTTATACCAATCGTATACAACGAAAACTATGACGTTTTCCTATTTCCATTTCCTTCATATAATTTTTATCTAGTAAATAGATTGTTTTGTTTCAATCGACAAAATTTTAAAAAAATATTACCAACCAGTCTCTAATTAACAAAAAGCCCCAAATCGGTGGGGTAATTTAACGTTAATGATTTAGAATTGACTTTACAAATGAAGCTGTCATCGCCGTCAGACAGCTATCTATCTGCATTTGTCAAACCCGCTGCTGATGACTATCCTCTATTAAATTAATTATGGCGATCTTTCATTGTGTATTAATATAATAAGACATTACAGATATATCTTACATTGATACATTTTCCGTTCCCCACTTTCCAATTTAGGACATTGTATGTACAGTAGTGGACCTCAACGCCGCACTTTGTCTTTTTATCACATCGAGAACATAACATACATAAATATTAACTCATTACTCCTCGTCGGGATCGAACCCACGGCCGTTGCGTTTACAGTAAGAGCCTTAGCCGTTGCACCATTGCTTAGTTAGTAAAAATACAAATAACTTATAATAATTCATATTCTACAAAAATAACAAGGAGCGGTTAACTAAACCACGACAGATGTAGAAGCGTTCCGCAAACAATGCGCCCTAATTCAAGTATCAATACGTCATATTATACGGAACCAAATGCCGATTGTGTAACTTCATTACTGGCAGTAAACAGTTTGTCGGGCCCCTGATGTGTTTACTTGTGAATAAAATTATCTGGAGATGTTTTTTTTTCGCTTTTGTGGTTGAATTATTTTTTGTGAAAAGTTGTTTTAAGTTATTTAATTTAATTACTAATGGTTTATTATATGGCTGCCCCTTCCATATCGAGTAAAGAAGATATTGAGATAAAAATTGGCGGCACCTTGTTTTTCCCGTTGTCCACCCATATTATAGGTAGTGCTATATGTATATGACTAAAGTTTGTTCAATCCCTAGTTGATGATTATTTTCTCGAGTAATAGAAGTAGAATCTCGTCTAATATTATAATATCTCATAAAAAGAATAGGCAGAGAGAACGTATTATCTTCGTGTTAAGACACTCTGTCTCTCATTAAGACCCCGATACCGTTCCCCACTTTTCGCCCAATTCTCGAGACATTGTGTGTCGATTGGCGAAATTTTAAATCTTAAATTATCCTGTGAAATCTATTAAAAATAATAAATTATACACTTGTATGAATATACAACGTGATATTATCCAGAATGGCAAACCAGCCATATTTCCAATATAACCCAAAATTTCCTCTGATTATACCAAACATTATCTGGCCACCTCCACTATTTTCGTATTACTCGCTTTAATGATATATCGCTATTGAAATTTTAATTTATAGACCGTTCATTATCTACAGTCGCATGCGAAACTGTAAAACGCCCCGCGCTGTGTCCATGATTTATCACGCCCTTTGCGTTTATGAACACACTTGCCGTTGCTGCTGGTACACGTTGTATTATCGCCTGTGCGATATTTGGTCGCCCCTGATTGGACCCCATATGGGGTAATAACGTTATTGTGTATAGGATATGAGTTATACAGGTCGGCGACAAGTTGATGTCGATTTATTTGAATAATAGTAAAATATTAAAATATCCTCGTGGTGTCTGAGTTTCCAATGACTATTTAGGAAAATAATTATACTAATTTATAATATAGATATGAAAACCTAAGGTTTGTAATTCATTTAAGAATATAAATTCTTAAATTATAATGTTTATTTATTATGTGTTTATATACATATTATGTTAACATAATGTTTACGCATTTTATCTATGAATATCATTAATAAATATATTTCAAAAAATTGCAATTAATTAATAAAAATATAATTAACAAAAAAGGCAGGTAGTTTTAGGTAAATATTACATAGAAATTCAATCAAGAATATAGATATGTAGTACATACTACATACTGCGATTATTTTCACAGTGCCTGTACATATAAATATAGTAGAGGCACTGTGAAAATAACCGCAGGTCCCCCATACTGCGAGTTAATCCAATGGTTATTTAACCGAACATTTGTGCCTGTTTGTGGAATACACAATTTGCTACAAATATGTTTAGTGCGATGCTCTTTCCACTAACAAGCTTATTAGAACCGTAAATAAGGGTTTACTAAGTCTTTTCTGGAGTAAATAAATCAATATGGCAGAACTAAGAGCACAGTATAAATTTTCGTTTGAAATTATTATAAATATTATTTAAAACTTAATGAATAAAAATACTAGGTTAATACTGGGATTTAAAAAGTACGGAATGTGGTGCACTGATGGCTATCTACTTTCTTGTAACATATTTTTTTTATATAATGTTGAATTAAAATATTAAAATTATATAATTTAGTTCTAATAATTTTTACAAAAAAATATTGAAAAATATAACATTCGGAAATTAATATACAATTTTTAAATAACGATAATAGATAAGAATAGAATAGAATAAACTTTATTACATTATTTAATAAAAAGAAAAACACATTAGATGTTATAAATATCTTCTACAATGATCCAGCCTAAAAAATGCAAACTTTAGAAAAGATCTTAGTAAGAGATATTCTAAATGTGTCCAAAAAATCACTGGTACTAATTTTACTATATTAGCCCTTTATAAAAAAATCTTTATATATGTTCACAATTTAAGTATATCAAAGATTTTTCAAATATTATTAAATAAAATATTTGACCAATTACTTTTTAAGTTAAGCACTTTTGAGTTACGTGTTTTAATATTTAAGGAGAGTTAAGTGTATTAAAACAATACTCTCTTATTTTACTAAGTAATTGGACTCTCTGCACACACATTAAATTAAACAAAAAAATCGAGGTTAAAAATATAATAGGAAACTTACTTAGTATTATCAACTAAGGCGGTCGGTGTCATCCACGCTCGGGTCAACGGTTCCTCCTTCAGAGAGGTGACGGGCCCGCGAGGCTGCGCGTGCACGCCCGCCGCCTCTTGATGGTGCAGGCCGAACATTAAACCACCTTTGAAGAAATTATGTCATTTAATTTATATCTATATATATTTTCAAAAAATATTTTTTGGACTTAGTATTGCTTAAATTACATAATTTTTTTAGTAAATTATAATAGTTACTATTTAGTAATACAGAGAATAAGTACATATATACGTTCTTATATTCTTATTCTTTATATATATTAACAGTGTTTTGTTATGTCCATATTTAAAAAGTAAAATAAAAAACCCAACATTTAACTCCATTCTCTACTCTAATTATATGAATAATTTACACATTACAACACATTATCTGAACAAAACTTGAAAACTTCTAAATAAAATTTTCAGGTTATAATCATTGCTCACTTTGTCTTAGCAAAAATGAAACTTTATAAATTTAATTGGCAGGAAGTATAAAAATTGCAAGATTCAAATCTGAACCTACAGCCATCCTGCCAGCAGTACGCATCTAAGCCACTATGGTGGCACTAAATAAATTAGTTAAACACCAAAGAAATTAGTAAATATTCAATGCCTCCAGAATTCGGCAGAAAGAGAGTAACGGAGTGTCTTAACACTAGGTTCCCTCTGCCTACCCTGCTATGTGCGGCATACAGCGTGAAACTGATTTTTATAATTTTTTAAATTCTTTGTGAACATTATTTAATTATATTATTATATGACGTTCTGGAATACATTATCAATTTCTATTTTTTATTTATATTTATTTATTTTTTGTATAGAAAAATGTCTATTAAGGGATATTAATTGGTAAACATTAATCTTCTAAATGTATACATGCACTAGAAATTATAGAACCTTCGACTGTGAACATTTTTATTAATTCGGATTTCAATTATTTTTTATTTCTCTACTTAAAAATATTTCATATAAAATATTAGAGACATAATTTAAAATATTATTTAAGTTCAACTAAATTGTCACTTGTAACAAAATAAATAGTCGATTGTTTATTGTACACATTGCAGACACATATTTAGGTAATGTATATTAAAGTATTATATAATTATAGTATATAATTTTTTTCTAATGTATATTTCTATTATTTTTATTAGGTCAATATCGAATAAAATTTTCAAGTCAAAAAATTAACACAAAAAGTATTCATTTTAGTTCATATATTTTTAAAAGATCTATCAGTTACCTGACGACCTCGGCGCCCCAGACGGATACAGCTTGCGGCCCCATCCCACGGGGTCCAGCTCCAGCGGCGGCCACGGCGAGCCGGTGTACCCGCCCGCCGCCGCGTTCAGCTCGTCCGACCTAATCTCGACGGCGACACCAACGCGCAACAAACAACGGCCGCGACTCTACTCAGTGAACGCGCACTCAAACTAATGTCCGAACCATAATATATTATATTTGGAAGAAAATAACACAAAACAAACACACGAAATGCAGTTAAACGGAGTCGGAATAAAAACACTTTATGCAAGCTTAGCTTTTCTATTTTAAAAGCATGTAGAAACGAATAGAAAAATATTAAACAAAGTATTAAATTTCGTCTCTGTATCCGATAGGTGACTCTGTATTATCGTGAGGGTTCAGCGTGTACGGTCCCGGTAGTGCGGGCGATCCCACTGTGGATTTGTGGAGCACTAACAAGCGTCGCGGGAGCGCGCCGAGTGCGCCGCGTCCCCCGACCGTCCCCGCGGGCTGGGAGGCGCCCTGGGGACACGCCCTCGCCTCCAGAGCAGGACGACAAATCTAGTACAGGTGGCGCCACTTTGATATTCCTTCATTATTCTTGTTTTACACTATTCATCATAGCTGAAAAATTTTATGTTAGTGTTATATTCTGTTTTTTATTTTAAAATACGAAGCGCTATTTATATGTAGGGTTGAGAGGTTGTAACGTGTTGTAATGAGGGATCGGCGGCACGGTTTCCCTTAGAGACCGTTAGTGGCGCACGCGGGTAAGGGACGGAGGGATATGAGACGTACAGCATCTCTCTGGACCAGCCAGCCTCTGCTTTGGGACGGCCCACGGCGCAAAATTACTTATTTAACCCAAGTTGGAGTGACGATGATGAAATTTCAGTGGGAATTGACTTTAACTACTCGCGAGATGAGGTTTTCGCTACATTAATTATAACATACGTGAGCTTTGACTCTGTGATGCAAAACAAAAACGATCATATTCAATTCATTTATTCTCATAATGTTATTTTTTTTCTCGTATCCCTTTATGCGTAGCAGTAGATACGTACTACCTACACATTTTTATGGTTTCAATTTTAAGTGTATATCGCTAAGCCATTCTCCATCCTTTCTCTTTTTGTTGACGATCACCATAGTTTTATGTTATGAATATAATACCACTATAAGTAGCATAATGAGAATGTATAATAATTATATATATTGTATAAAATATACTGCAGCTATAATGGAAAATTATACATTTAGATACATATTTTAGTAAGAATACATATTTATATTATGATTTATAATTGTAAGTATTTACAATATTCCAATAAAATATTTTACTATATAAAAGAAACAAATAATATTTTTTATTTACTTTGCCGAGATTCAATGACAAGTAGGTATCGATATAATTTTATAACATTTTACCTATATAGACACAATTATTATACTATTTCCGACTTCAGTACTGGACTCTTAAGGGAATATTCGTGATTATCAATAGCGTATTCAAAGTACAATTGCCAATTTGACGTCGGTCTCCCACGAGAACTGTTATACTGTGTCACTGGAGAAGGGCATCTAGTATAGAGAGAGATACCTACGTATGAACTTGATGTAAGTAATTATCATCATTTTATATCATCATTTATGTTGCAATTAAAAAAAATAACAGCTTCATACTGTATCCCACGCATATCAGAGTAGGCAGAGGGAACCTAGTGTTATGACACTCCGTTTTCTGGTGTATTCTGGGATTAAACGCACAACCAGTCGCGTTTACTGTCACACTTGTGCCCGTGCGCCACGACAGACCTTGACTGTAATTATTTATGTTTAGTTTTTCAATAATATTGATTCTCCGTAGTTTGGTTCACAAAAAGAAACTAATATTGAGACATTATTATGTCTTAGACATATGAATTGAAAGAAGCATGTTCAGATTAAAAAGAGCAGACCGCGTCAGACACACCGGGATAAGAGACATAACCCAAATGGAGGTGAACAGGTCATATCATGCGAGGACAGGACAAGTGGAGCAAATTCGTCACCAGTTGGTATCCTAGAGATAATATGTATCCTAGGGATAATATAAGGGAAAGATGGCAAAACGATATTAAAATCATAGCTGGCAAAACATGGACCAGACTAGCAAGGGATAGAGATGTCGGAAACAGATATCGATGTAGAAAACATTCAAAAATAGTACTAGATTTTAAACAACATTTATATACTGAATGAAAGCTTATTATTATTATTATGTACTATCCACCCGAATTTAAGGTTTATGACAATATCATTTCAGTGTAATGTAAGAACGAAAATTTAAATCTAGAAACAAGTAGGTATCTATAAAATAAAAAAAAATATCTACATAATATATTAATCCTGACATACAATTTACACTAAATAACATATATTTCAATAAAATGACCATCACAGCCCACGCTCGCAAGAAACGAGTTTCAACAAGTTGAAGGCTCACTGGGAGGTCCCTGCGGACCGCCCAGCCCCGCCCACCGGCCACGCCCATCGCCTGGAGACCACAGTTTGAAATATTGTTTGCAACTATGATCGATAATGAGTACCTAGCAACTAGCAGCTAGTACCTAGGTTTATAAAGAGAACGTCTGAGAAAATTTAAATCCAATACTATAAGAGATAATTGCATGCTAATGTAGCTTTAGACTGTATTTTTCTTGGAGACATTTTTTCGTTAAGATTTGGGCAGGAGAGGAGGGAGAGCTAAGCTCTTTAAAATTGATAACAAATTAGACAGTTAATACTATAGTCTCTGTCTAGCTTGTCAAGGAACTTATACGACAAATTAGATAATCTCACAACATAACTTTCAGAGGAACTAGTGAAAAGGCAATGAAAGCTAAATTTTGTATAACTGACTGACTGAGTTGTGGAAAGACATTGCTTTTACTTGTATATTTTTTTACTATATTTTTTATTATTGTATATTTAGGTTTATTAATTCGTGTTACTTTGATAAATAACTTACTATTCACTTAAATGTATTACTATTTATTTTATCTTCTAAGCTTCAAGTATTAAACTTTCAAACAAGCACGATAGATTCATAATTTAGATGTCAAATGAAAAAATATCGTGTTCAGATATAAAAAAACATAGGTATTATAAAAAATCCATTTGTAACTTTTTTATATTGGACTATCTATATAAATACAAGGATAGAAAAAGATTTACAAAACTTAATAAACTTTTATTGTTTTTTTTTTCATCTTAATCCTATTTCACGCAAGGTACATAGAGGGAGGCTAGTATTAAGACGCAACACTTTCCCCCGAATTCTGAATCCATTGCGTGTTATATAGCGGAACTCAACGCCACGCATTATCTCGACCTCAGAGCGAAGAAATAAAAACATTAAATATTTAATATCCTCGAGTGAGGATCGACCTACAACCTATCGCACTTGCCTCACGATGATTTTACTTGATTCATTTTGATTAGATTTCTAATGCATAGCTCGATAGCAATTTGCATACATATTTATTTCCTGAACGCAGCCTTAAATAGAACAATGGGTCTGGATTCAGGCATTACAATTAGCTCTCATATATTATTGCAACACCTAACTAGAACGTCTTTAGGGAAATACTGTTTGGGATTTGAAAATTAAAGTAAGGTTAAAAGTATTTAAATGCGAACATATATTTTAGCGATACTTCATTTTTTTTGAATAAAACAATACCTATTTATATATATTTTTTCGAAAGCTTAGTTTATTGATAGTATAGTGGAGTACATGGAGAGAATGAATATATACAGATACAGAAATAGTAAGAATTTAACCTACCTATCTTCAAGAAAAAAATATTGATGTCCATAATTCTTTAGTAAATTATTTTTGATTTTGCTAAGATATGCCTTATTAGTCTTGTCATATCTATTTACATAAAATAAAAACATTTAGTCAATTTGAATAGATTCAAGCTGACATGATGCGCCGCTGAATGTACCGTGACGGTTGCAAGTTTGATTCCCACTCGGGGTAATGAGTTATTATTAATTCATATATTCATTTCTTCACTCTGATATCAAGAAAAAAGCTTGGCATTGAGTTCCACCAATCAGCACACAATATCACCAAAATTCAGCAGAACGTGTGGAACGGAGGTTCTCACACACTAGGTTCCCTCCGCCGCTATATGCGAGATACTGCGTGAAGCTGAAATAAAAGAATAGACAAATTAAGAAGATACTATCAAGAAATCGATATAAGAAAAAGCTTGGTAACCTACAGTATAAATCGAAGCATTCACTTTGTGCTTTAGATTACTAAAGTATAAATTTAATTCTATTCCTCAAGGTACTAGTTATAACGAAATATGATGAATAACTTGAAGAAATCAAGTTTATGACACTTTACGCCGGATACTTCTCAAATAAAATGATCGCACAAAATATACACTTGCCTTAGTAAAAATTCACCAGCTAGAAAATGTTTATTGGCCTCGAATATCCTCTTCATTTTAATTCGAAACCTTAAGTCAGCTTTAAATTACGCTTTTTGCCGTCCTTATAACACCCTCGACGGCTGTCCCGGATTAGGGCTAGCAGCGTACTTTTTCTAGTGCGAAGAACCGTAGTACCTTTAGGTGCCCCCAGGGGGCACTTCCAGGCCCTTAACGTTTACGACTACCCGATTGCTTTTCTATGAAGGGCCTGAAAACGGTCGCGACAAAAACGACCAGATGTGAACGGAAGCAACGAATTGATTAGGTTTGCGTGTTGCGAGTGTCAATTTTGATGTTCAGCGGCCACTTCAGCGGTCATTCGTTATCGTTTATTGGGTACGAAACGCTGTTACTTCCGATTTATGAAAATAAAAACACGAGTGGAGTTGGAGTGGATGTGGAAAAAGTTTGCAGCTGTTTGTATTTGCGGGTCGGATGTGCCGTAAAATATTACGTTTATCATTTATCTATCTCTGTGCCACTTATAAAATGAAGACTTCACATCTTTAAGCTCATTTACCTTCCTCTATATTCATGGCAAAAAAACTAAACAAATATTATAAATACAAAATTAAACTCGATAAATATATTTAAGACACACAAAAGCTCTAAGTAAGTAAAAAAAACATGAACATTGCAACTGTCAAAAAGTGCACCACACGCTGAGCTCACAAATTTGGCAAACATTTTGACATAAAAGATTGAATGTCACATCTTCAGTAGACCTTTGACGAGACAAGTGAACCGCAACCGACGTCCATAATGAGTGAACTAACCGCCGCCCATAGAAAACTACTGTTTCTCAAAAGAATAACAATTGAAGAAGTTGAAAAGAAATTAGGAAACTGATTCTTAACGGGAACTTGTATGGACATCGTGTAAATAATAGAGACGATGACTTGTCAATTTTATAAAGCGACGTTACATCACTTAAAAGAAGTGAAATGTTTTTGAGGCCAATCGTGGCCCAGGATTGTGGGTTCGATCCCCACTCGAGGAATATATTTATTTAAATTTATATTTCTATTGCTCCGCCCTGAAATAAATAGTGAAATATTATAAGTTAATATCACTCTTTAATAATAAAATATATTAAAATAGTAAGGTACTTTTAATAGGCTTATAATATATATTTGTTTTTAATGACTTACACATTCCTTCACTTATTTTTTATAAACACAGTTTAGTTATTAAAATTAATTAGTTAACAATTACAAAAAGAATACTGATATCTTGAAAATTGATTTCTAAGATACCATTTTTTTAAGTGTTTGGCGCCAAAGGAAAAGATTGAATAACTTTTATTTTATGATATAATATATTGAAATGCTTCACATTATTCAGCCAAAAAAAAATTATATTACCAATAAATAGTTATATTAAATCCAATTATTAATTATATTTATTTATTTTTAAATAAGACGTTTGACTGCAACATTATTTTAAATTATTTTATACATATTCTTACAACATGATCACCATTCTTTAAATATATTTTTAATCAAAATAAAATTATTATATATGAAACGACTTAAAAATAATACAACCAAAAATAAAAACACGCAGAAGAATATAAAAACTGTGGTTTAAAAATGTCCCGCCATTTTTGGTAAAAATAAAAAGTAAGAACGTCAAGTATTCCTTGGTTCACTCCACATCGGTGTAATGGCGGTATATTTCCGGGAGCGCAAGCCGCGTAATTTTGGCGGTTGTATGATAAACTCGAGGTAACTCGTCATAATGCGTTTAGCCGTTGCTGTTTTCGTTGACGGCAAAGAGTATGCAACATGATATGTTCAAAATTAGAAAAAAATTGTTAGGTAACATTGAACTTTGATATTTTAAAAAATTATAAAAATAATTATACTCAGTCTACTATGCAATTTTTTTTTTATAATTTAACAAATATTTAATTAAAAATATAAACTTGAAATTTGAAAACTGTATATATTAAAATATACACAGACCTAAACAAAAACGAAATTAGAAAAATAATATTATAATCACTCTATTATTTTAAATTTTCTTTACAAGTAAATAAAATAATAATTTACACGCTGGCAGATCTGTTGGATATTTGATCTGTCTTCATATTTCGGGCGGCATTATATTACTTATTCAATATTTTCAAATTGGCCGCGCTTCGTTGTAATGGAGCTGAAAAAATACGAGAACCCCGGTAAATGGATTTGCAAGCTTATTATTTATTTATACCAAAAATTGGATCAGACATCTTTTTATTTTAATTTCTACATCTCATGTACCATTTCTTTTCCTTTTAGAACGAATTATACCGTCTATGTGATAGAGTCTAAAAAATATAGAATTATTATTTTAGTATAAGCTTATTATGATCTTTCTGTTTATTTAGATAAAATTAATTTTTATTTGGTAATTAAAATGGTTTTTTGGGTGTTTCTTACTTATTGCTTAAGAAACTTAAAACAACCGTCAGTGGTTTTTCAAGTTTTGTTTAAAATATTTCCTTTAACATTTTTCTTGTATTATAATATTCACAATAAGTGGAGCTTAAATTATTATCCATTTATTATATTGAAAACAATAAACGTAAAGTAAAACCAGACGACATTTTATGTACATATACCTCTCTCAAATCACAATAAGCAATCTAAACGCATTAAAATGATAATAATATTTCAAACTCCCCTAAAACTACGAAATAAAGAACCTTGTGCGACAAGTGAGTTGAGTCGCCATATGACTACTGTGTCACAGAGACCATTTATCATCTGAGATGTGACAACCGAATTTATTATAAAAAAACAAACAATGCTTGCACTGGCCATGGATAACAATTTTGCTCTTCTCTCAATATTTATAGTATGTTACAGAGTAGTCGTGTTTTCTGTACTAACTTTTTTTTTCTTATTTAATTTGCAATGTTTCTGATTTAGGTACTTCATAATGTCAATATTTATTTCATATATATATTTTCGCTTGTGTCGATTTATTGTTCATGAAATTATATTATTAAAAATAATCGTGAATTAAATATAATAAAAACAAACATTAAAAATATTTATTGTTTATAGTAATTTATCTAAAAAAATCTTAAATCCTGTTTAAGAAAATTATAGATTAATACGAGCTTACTACATATAACTCGTATGCTTACTATAATAAATTATGCGCTTTAATACACCCATGTACTTTTATTTATTTCCAAAATTAAAAGCTCTGTCCGGACGTAATCTATAAAAACCTGCTCAAAATCTGAGGGGCACTGGTAGTGCTAAGGGTGGCGCACAATGGAGATAGCAATTTGATATTCAGGCCACATTTTTAATAAGCAGCACAGTAAGAGGCTGGAGTGGCCCTCTCTTTACAGCTTTTTATCATGCCATTAGAGAGCTGCATCACTCTCTTTTGTATAAAAAATTGCCATGACATTTGTTGGACCTGTTAAAGTTACCTACGGTACAGGCAGGCGTATAGATAAAAGTGGTGCAAAATATTTAATTTGTTGTTACATTGAAAATTCATGTTTTTCTTTATATTAAATGAAAATAATAAATTAAATGTAATTTCTGACTAATCTCAATATAACTCTTCTCTAGATATTTGGTCTGCAAGTTTATTAACATACCAACTTAAGATTAAAATTTATCAAACAGGTATAGGTTATATATTTTTAGGAAATAGGTTATTGAATAAAATTCAAAGAAAAAATGTATTCCAGTTACAATTTTTAAAAAACCATCTTCCAAACTAACAAATGTTTAGCCATATTTTTCTATATTATATAAGAGTACATTATACGTGATAATAATATTTAATGTTTGAAACGCTCTCGTTACTTAACGAAGTATTGTGGTGCATCTGTTCGCTGCTGCGCCGTTTTGTATTTTTTGACGTTGACGTCTAGTATGACAAGTAGCTACTTGGGTTTTTTTTAATGCAAAAACAGCTTGGATTTAATAAAATAAATAAATATTAATTGAAGAATACCACATCTTGTATTAAAAGTATATAAAATCCCATTATATTTGAAAATTAAATTCAGATTGATAAACTTTTACAATGAATGTTGTCGTGATATTAAGAAAAAATATAATACTATGATATTTTTTGTTATTTTTAACATATTTAAATAACTAGCTAACTCCCCTGTCAAACATAATAAGCCTCTCAATTATAAATACACCACTATCTAAAGAGAAAGATTCTAGACACTTCAATCCATAAAACCTAGAAAGTAAGTTATAAAGAAAATTGTAACATCTGTATTAAAACAAATTTGTAACGTATTAATTTTCTTTCACCAGTCGTGGCCCTGGAGCACATTTCTACGCTCTGGTATCGGAGCAAAAAGTTGAGTTCCGCTACTCAACACTCAATCCAGAATAGTAGAGAGTGGAGTGTCACAACACTAGGCTCACTCCTGCTCTGCCTACCCTGCTACATACGGGATACAACTGAAAAAAAGGATAAGTTTATTAATATTAAAAATATGTATATGAAAGCTGGTGTAAAAAGCTTAACACCAGCAGTCAGTACCACATCTCCATTGCCAAGTGTAAGTTAACAAGCAAACTAAGACAATACAACTTAGCAGAACTTAGCAGCTCCACTGAACTTGCATCACTTAATTAGTATTTCGGCTCTATCTTGTTAAACTTGCCAGACCTAATTAGTACTCTTGTGTTACATTGGTCTGTGCATGCCTTCCTATTTTTTATTTGTTCTATTTGCCTGTAGAAACGTGGACGGCGAGGTTAAAATTGAAGAAGTAAAAAATTTTATATATATATTTTATTTTCAGATTTCAAATCGGACGCTAAAGTTACATAGACTTTTTTTTTATTCACGTTATATCTTATCTAATATTTTACCTAATATTTTATTCAATGTATGTTATTATTATTAGAGGCCGTCGTGGAATAGCGGCACAAGGGTACTGTAACGCAACGGTTGTGAGTTCGATTCCCACCCAAGGAAGTAAAATATTTATTTAGGTCAATTCCCTTCTGGGAATCGATTCCACAACCGTCGCGATTACAACCACACCCTTGTTCCCCTGCGCCACGACTGACTTCAAATACCTTAATGTAAAACGTTCATAAGTGATTATTCACTAGATCCCAACAAGGTGGGGTTATTAGCAATGCCTCTCACAATATCCGGCTAGCCGAGCTTGAGGTCGCCGCTAATTAAATACGAATCTCAAGACACCGTGATTCTACTTACGCTGTAACACACGTGGTGTTTTCATTATACTTATAAATAAAGTAATATGATATTAATATCTAATAATAGTAGCCGGCTGTCAATGAGCTATTTATTTTAACTGACTTTCACGTAGATATTATAAGAAATTTAAAAAGGGTGATATGAGAGTCGGAGTATCAGGATTGTTGTTCAACAAGAAATATAACTTATTAAAGTTGACCAACTTAGATTCGCGGGCGTATGGAGTCGTAAAGTCGTAGTAGTGGAAGTCGGAACTTAACGCCACATTTTGTCTTGTTACCAAAGCGAGGAAACGAAAATACTAAGTAATTCAGTATCGCATGGAAATGTATACCGGTATGCGCTGCGTAAGATTATTTAAAACTCACCTAATGTGATACATACATTGTCCCACTCTAAACTAGAGGAAGTTATAATTTATGAAGCTAGTTCCGGCCCTCGCCTTCAGACCTCCGTCAGGGATCGTAGACACGCTGATGTTTAATGCACACTGTCTGAGATCGCCTTAAAACTACCAAGAAACCTTAACTAAGGAAATTACCTAGATTTATTCGAAACTGTTTTAATAGCTTTTAAGAGCATTTACTTAATGGAATATGTATAATATTCATAAGTCAATCTACAAAGTATAATCTAAAAAAATATTTATTATTCTTCGCTCTCACTATCATCGAGTCATAATTCGTAACCGTATTTTTTTTTATTTAAATCATTATGTAAGGAAATATCAAAACCGCCGTGGCGCAATATCATACGTCTGATTGTAAATGTGACGGATATGGGTTCGATTCCCATTCAGTCGAATGAATTATTTTCATTTTTCACTCTGGTAAGAAAAGCAAGGCAAGGAGGTCCACAGTTTAACAGGCAAAAACAAAAAAAAGAGAGAAACTGGGTAACGGGAAAGCACTCTCCTTAACTCTAAGTTTAAGTGTAGTGCACTACATTTTTGCTATATTTTGGTACCGTAAATTGTTAACAGCGCCATCTATATAATTATTATAGAACATGTATCATAAGCCTCCAGCTGCCATCTATTTATTACTTACTCAATAACATATTGCCACAAATATTATTTATGTGAATCATCGATAGATAGAGTGAAATAAAAAATCAATAAAAAAGCAATTAATTTTATATGCAAACTACAAATTTATATGCAAAAAATATTAGTCATTAGATCATATTAGCTCAATAAATATAAATATTATTAAAAATAATTATAAAAAACAAAATTACATCCATTGTTTTGCAATTAAAAGCATTTTTTTCGAATGCCACTTCATTATTGGAGGTGTATTCCGATATTTTCGTATAGACGCCAGGGTGCTGTCCACATTCACCCCCCCACGCCACCACTCCAACTAAAACTCCATTGCAAACAAGAGGTCCTCCAGAGTCACCCTTACAATTATAATAACTTAATGTTACATTAAATTAGCTTTTTCTCACATTTCAGCATTTTTAAATTAATTAAGCTACACGTTGCTAATCAAAACCTACCTGTACTTGGAATTGGACCTAACCTCTTATTTACATTACTCCAGTGCAATTAATTCTTGTCGTATTGTGGGTTCGAATCTCATTCAGAAACAAGTTTATTTGGTCTGTCTGGTCTGCTAGATTTTTAATTATCACAAAAATCTCTAAGAAACTAATTGTGTTATAATATATTAAAAGATTTATAGTTTAAAACCTGACAAGAGTCTTTTCCAGGGGAGCCAGCGCATATGCTTGAAGCATGCAAATATTCTTCTCCATAATATGATATACATACCGACATCGAAACTAAAGGAACGCATACCATTTGTAAGGAAAACGACGCTGCTGCCTAAAAATGTAGTCGCCATTAATGTAATGTAATTTATTGTACATACGACTATAAGATTTATAGACTTACGTCTTCCTTGAGCCCAAAACCCGAGACGACACATTTCAGTCCATCCTCGACATCTTTGTCCCTTTGTATGTTGTGCAAGCGAATAGGTTTTATATATTCAGTTGCAATAAAAGCTGTGTTTAACTAAAAATATATACAAAATAAATATTTTATTTTATTTTCACGGCCTTCGACGAATATATAACTTTAGAAAGAACGTTGCTATTTTGACAGCACTACCTAAATGAGAACAAGAAAATATTCCTAAAGAAGCAACGCCAAAAGCTTTTTAATAACTTCATTATTAATTCTAAGCACAAAATTAAGCACAATTCTGATCTTAATATACATACTACTTATTGATTAATTAAAATTATAAGTTTTTTTTTTATTTCATGCCATAGAATATGACATAAACATTATATTAATACTGTACCGTTATACCTCAATCACACCGAAGTCGTGCTCTAAATAAGTCCAATCATAGTATTTATGCTTATAAAAGTGTTTTATTCTTCGCCAGTGCTCCTCCAGCCAGGATACTATTGACACTGTAGTGTCGGTTGTTCCGGCCACAACTCTTACATTGTTAAAGTTCTTTAGCTTGCCACTGATGAAAATTTATATAATTAAAAATATATATATTATATTTTTATAGACTTTTTCAGACTCTATTTTTCATCGGGAAAGTTTAAAATAAGTGTTTCCATTATCACATTCGAATTTAGTACAAAAATATTTGTATACCAACCGAGTTACCAAAATTCTTTAACAGAAACGTGACAAATAAAGTATATTCATGATACTTACTTGTTATCTATGAAACAATGGGCAGCCGTAACCACATATTTCATAGTTATCAATGATCCTCCACAAAAAGCTGACCACAGATACCCTGCTATATACTTTTTTCTTAACGCTACCTGTAATATCAATAATTTCGAAATATTTAGGGTTGCGGCCCTCAAAAAGAAAAATGGAAAATTTATGGGGCCACTTTGTCGTCCGCCTGTAGAAAGACGATTGACCCTTGAAGCACAAAATTATGTTTTTACGTCGACGCAATCCAAAGATCTCGTATCTCTATGGAAGGATTGGTTTTTTCCCTTTTCCTATAACCCTCCTCAGAACTCTCAAAAGTGTATAGGTTGAATATGCAGATTAAAATTTATAAAGTCTTACTTGATATGGTATATCAGATATTGCAGCATCAGAACCACCTAATATTTTTAACGAACATATGTCAAGATACGCTTCTAATTTCTTGTTTTCTTCTAAAATATTCTAAAATATAATCATTAGGGATTTATTATATCTATTTCAATAAAACTTCACATTGTAAGAGACTAGACTTACACTAAAATTAAATACATCTGAAGAATTATCAGCCGTCAATAGTAGGTTATTTCCTTTAGTGCATATATCGAGTAAAGCCAATAAAAAAATATATATAAAAGGAAAATATTGCATAAGTTATCAGTTTAAGTAACTTGGCTGTGATTATACTTAATCGTTACGCATATTCCCCACAAAAGGGAAATACATTTCGAAAAGAATGAAAAAGACGATTCAATGACTTATTACAACGTATTGTCATATTCATGCATGTATAGAATATTTATCAAATTATGCAAGAGTTCTTTTGTTTGTGTATATATAACCTTGTATTACGATATTACTAAATAAATCTTAGTAATATATATATTTTTTGTACACGATACCGTACCGTATATATATAAGATTATTTAAATATATTTATTGCTAAAAATGTTTTATATTTAGACATTCTTCTTGAAATTTGTCATATATGTTTGACAATTTACTTGATTGTCAATCGTAGGTGATGCTCGCTACTAAATTTTACTTCATATATCTTTTTCTAAATATTTTACATTTGTCATTAATTGAATCGTACAATGCATCAGTATATAAAGACTACTTACCTAAAGTTGTGAACGGAAGACCTCAACGGAAGCTCAACTTGGAGATGTTCCTTATCAGGTTATACTTTACCATAACCAAATTATAATTCATAAGCTTCACAAATTGATTTGAATCTTTAATTATCTATTTACCATGAAGCATGGGACCACAATTTTAGATCCTTTAAGTACTTAAGTTTTATATTAACTGCTTTTATAATCAGCTTCACGCTATAACTCACACACTAGAGTTTTAACTCTAGAGTTTTCGAGTTTTTTAAAACTCCGTTCTCGATTTTCTGCCGAATCACGTAAACGAGTGTATTTAACACCAATCCACTGACACATCCTGTATAGAGCCTAGGTTCGGCCTCGGTTCTCGTCTCTAGGCTGGTGCACCCCTGTATCAGCTTGACCCATTTGATCACATACAGCGTAGGGCCGTTTGAATCGTTGGAGACAATCGTACTTTGAAAGACACTTTGGCTTTACGTAGTGACGTTTCCTCGCTGTACGCTCTCTTCCACCTTCTCCTGCCGCCTGAAGATTATCATATGACCTACAGTAACAATATTACCATTAAGAATAAAAACGGCAATAATTAACATGATATATTAAAATAGATACATTACAGTAAATGTCATATTGATATATTTGTTCAACAAAACAATATGTTTAGATAGCATTCAAGGCGTTGATGGGAAAATCTCGTATGTATTACACGTTTTGTGGAGGCGCCATAATAGCGCCTGCGAAGCTGCTCTCTGCAGCGCACTGCTTCTGTCGCAAACGCAACTTTTGTCAAAAGCTGTTCAATATTATTGGGAAAAATTTAAAATTTAATCTTCTATGTAATGTACTAAACATTACATAGAAGATTAAATTTTAAATTTTTCTACTTCACACTGTATTCCGTATATATAGCAGGGTAGGCAGGGAAAACCCAATGTTAAGACACTCCATTCCTTACTTTACGCCGATTTTTTGAACCAAGCGTTGAGTGATGGCACTCAACGTCGCACTTAGTCTATTACCACGACGGCTCATTATTCGCTAGTTGAGAAATTTATTTACATTATTTTGTTTTTTACTCGTTTAAACTATTTATATAATTTTTAGAGACCCACAACCGCTATCAAATAAATACGCTGTAGCTGGGAATTTAAAAAACCGTGAATATCACAAGAAGTTGGACGAAGAGAGACACGGGCAATGGAGAGAACTAAGTAGTGTCAAATATCCTACAACATATAAATTTCCTAAGGATGACATAGCAATATTAGTAAAATATTATATTATATTACATAATTTTTTATTTTAAGAAACTTTAGGGTGTACAATGTAGTATTTTTTCATATCAGTTATGAGAAGCTAATAAATATCATAGCGTACCACATTTGCATCATAGCAGGGTAGGCATAGAGAATCTAATGTCAAGACACTCCGTTCTTCGCTTTCCTTTCGAATTCCATCTTACACATTATACAAAATAAGTATTTTTGCGAATAGAATTAGATTAGATTTTCTTCTTACCATACAAGTTAATTACTTAAAAGATCAAGATTGAGCTATGAGACATTTATAAAAAAAGTCTATTATTTAATCTACAGTAGGGAACGTACTTACAATACAATTTTTTTAATTATTATTTTCAGTTTACCGTTGAACCATTCATTTACAACAATTTCGTTAGTTACATTCCTTATGCGAGTAAGCACATAGACTATAGAGGAGAATGCCTGGTATCGGGCTATGGTCGAATCTCTAAGAAGGTAAGGTTTTAATTTTTTTTAAACATAAGTGTTTAATAATGGGGCACCGTATCCCTATACGGGGTCCCTGCCCCAACGTTCTTTTTCATCCTCGCCGTGACCACCTCGCTCGTAGCGGCCATTCTGTATATCTTTAATTTATGTAAAACTGTATGTAAAAAAAAATTGAAAATAGTAATGTAGTAATGTAGATAAGTAACCAGTAAAAAAAATAATTCGTTCTCTCTGACTACCCCGCTAGGTATACATCGTAAATCTAGTACAGTATAAACTTATTTTGCCCTAAAAGTCATCTAGACGGTACTTATATTATAATATACATTCTTCTTAAAATTTGACAGATAAGTTTGACAATTTAGTTCACTGTCAATTATTGGTGATGCTTGCTACAAAATTTTACTTCGTGTACCTTTTAATAATTATTTTAAATGTGCCATTGATAGAATCGTACAATATATCAATAAACAATGACTACGTACCTCGAGTTGTGAACGGAAGACCAGCTCAACTTGGAGATGTTCCTTATCAGGTGATACCACATTATGGATATATATATTAAAAATTATACTATATGTTTCACTTTACTATGCATGCTTATAAATATAGGTCCAGATCCACTGGCCTATTTACGTTTGTCTTTAAATGCATTTTTTTTTGGTTATTTTTCTATTAGTTTTTACAATTATGATGATCTAGAAAACTCGCACTATATCTTTCAAGTTACATAAAACAATTACTATTGTCCATGGGACAGTGGTAGGAGAATAATTTCTATTAGGCTATAAGAAATTATATACTTATTAAGATTATCATATAGTTACAATAACAATTTTAACATTAACAATAAAAGCAGAAGATGATGATACATCTGTATTTGGATTTTTTTTAAAGCCGTAACCAGAGAATAACGTCACTTTTATGTAATTTATATATAGGTAGCATTCAAGGGGTCGACGAAATACTCTCGTATATACACAACGTTTTGCGGAGGTGTAATTGTAGCGCCCACGAAGCTGCTATCCGCCGCGCACTGTTTCTCATCCAATCCCAACTTTTGTCAAAAACTATTCGGTGTTGGTGGGTAAGATCATGTTTTATATTACCTTATACTGCCTTGACGTAGATACTGCGCATCTGACTACACCTCGTATTCATATGATGAAGTCTCAGCTATTCTGTTTAAATTATTATCGTGTGTAAAAGTCTTAAGCTAGGAATAAATAAAAATGTATTATAAACCACAAGTACCTATAATCTTAAAATTAAACTATTACTATTATTCATGATAGTAATTATTTATTTTATATTAGTTGATATTTAGTTGTACTAGTAAAAAAATTTCAGAGGACCAAGATCTGTATCAAATATATACGCTGTGGCTGGGAACTTGAGAAACCGCGCATATCACAGTGTGTTTGACAGCGACAGGGAAGGGCAATGGAGAAGATTAAAAGGCGTCAAATATCCGTCAACATATAAATTTCCTACGGATGACATAGCAATTGTTGTAAATATATACATTAATGTTTTATTTTAAGAAACCTTACATACATAAAGCCTTTAACTTTTTGGCAGTGAATTGTAACATTTTATCTAATCAGTTGTAAGAATCTTATAAATATAATATAACAAATTAACAATTTAGCAGAGAGAACCTAATGTCAAGACACTCTGTTTTTCACTTTATTCGCGTTCTCGAATTTGATTGCGCTTATACGTTTAACACATACATATTTCAGGAATTCGCTATTAGAATTTCAACCTACTCCTCAGCGTACTCCACGACGACATCTATAAAAAAAATGTATTACATAATGTATTTAAAATACAATATTTTATTATTATTATTTTCAGTTCACAAGGAAACCTTTCATTTACAATAATATCGTCAATTACATTCCATACGCGAGTCGGCGCATAGACTATATTGGAGACTGTCTAGTGTCCGGCTATGGACGAATTTCTGATACAGTAAGATTATATTTTTTTATTACACACATGAGACTATCTTATGAGAAGGTGGATCTCAAGAATTCGATATAAAACCACTCCAGTGAAAAACGCCCTTATACCTTAGTAAAGGTAATAAAGAGTCACTCCGTTCCATACTCTTCGTCCACGAAGATATTTCCATTGCAGTTTACTGGTCTAGTTTATCGCTTATACATTATTCTAAGTGGAAGTTATAGATATAGACTTATAACTATGGCGATTAGCATACGCATATATAGTATAGACTACGATTATAAAAAAAATAAAACCAAAATTCATTTAAATAATACTTGGCTAACTGCCTGACACATTTGCAGATGACATCAGATAGGCTTCTGCTCGCTGCATTGAGGCTTCTCCCGATGGGAAGATGCAATCAAATGCATAACAGAAACATGCGCAAGCTTATTTGTACATCTAGCATAGTGACTGATGTCAGACAAGTATGTTATCAATAATGTACTTAAGTATAACTCCCGCGATTAGTTATTAGTGTACAATATATCCCGCTTGTAATGAGGTAAATGGAACCTAGCCGTAAAATACACTTCGTTCCTATTTTCAAGAAATAGGCAATATATCATAGTTAGTGACTGGATAAAAGTTCGCGCTTTTGCGCTCTCTAGAGTGTATACTAGACTATTCCGAGGTAGGCACGGACCACCCGGCTTCCCACTTTCTACGCTTATACTTAAATTGAAACTTGATTTTACAGTAATGATTTAAAATTGCATACTTAACTTATTAATAAAATCACTTTCACGCTTTATCCTGCACACAGCAGGATAGGCAGAGGGAACCTAGTGTTAAGACACTCCGTGTCCGAAGTGGGGTACACTTTCTGACAAATTCTGGAGGCACTGCGTGTTGAGTAGCAGAACTGATAATTTCTCAAATTGCACAAGTAAAGGCGGCGATATACGAGTTACTAAACTATTTAAAAAACTTTCTATATTCTGAGAAGTGCTGAAGTGAAATATTTACTTTTATTTCCAGGGTGATTCTGGTGGGCCGCTAGTATGTATGGGTACAAGTGACCCGAATGAACAAGGAGGCAGAGGCATTCTTGTCGGTATAGTCAGTGGCCATCGTTATGGCGTTGGCTCGTTTTTTACTAGAGTGTCATCATTTTACAGATATATTGAAAGAAATAACAGCACTTATATTAATTTAGAACTTGAATTATTTTACGTGCTTACAATAATACAAGTCAAAGTTTTGCTATTTTCATCTGGTTTTATTTATAAAGCAAAAGTTCTTCCAGCAATCAGCATCACAAGACATACAAATAAAGAACAATTAGACGTAACACATGAACAACAGTCTGTGACCCACTGGTAATGTAATCCAATTCTATTATGTAAGGAGGGTAGTCCAACATTTATAAGAGAAGTTACTCCTACCAACACCCCGTGTGAACCTTCGGCAGGATCTTTGGTTCCGTAACAAATTAAACCTCCACCTTCTATCTCCTGAAAAATATTAATATAACACAACAGTTCAACTTTTAGAAACCGATGTCTCGACTCCAGCTAGTTTCGGCTATAGTTTTTGGTATAGCTATAGCTTTCAGTTGTTGCTCTGCTTTTTTTTGTAGTAGATACACGGGTTATAAAATCATCAGATCGCATTATTCTACCATACATCTCAATAAATAATACATTAAAATTAATTCTAAATTATAAATATAAATTCCATCATATTAAGAAAAAAGCCCCTTAGATTGCTAATAAGAAAACTTTCGACTTTACAAAATGGATTAAAATGGTTTTGGCTGGAATAGAGTTCAAATCCAAAGTTCAATTTTGATTTTGTTTTCGGTTAAAAACGCCCGTAAACGCGACGGTTGCGAGTTCGATTCCCACTCGAAGAAGTGAAATATTTCTTTACGTTTATATTTCCATTTTTCTTAGCTCTGGTGTTGGCAAAGCGCGGTGTCGAGTTCTGCCACTCAACACGCAATCCCTCCAGAATTACGCAGAAAGTGGGGAACGGAGTGTCTTGACACCGAGGTTCCCTCTGCCTGCCCTGCTGTGTGCGCGATACAGCGAGAAGATGAAAAAAAAATGAAATGAAATTTTAAATAGGGACAAAACAAAAGGCAATTTAGTACAATCGTTCTTATACATACAACCGAGGTCGATGTTTTAATATCGTATTGTGTGCAGTAAAATAACTCGCAGCATCGAAGCAGCCTCAGCTCACATGATCTTCTGGAGATCATGAGGAAGCCAACAGCAAAAAGACTTTTATTGCTTTTCCAACTCTGAAAAAGGTTAATGTGACATTAAACATTAATTGGAATTATTTTATTAACAACTTTTTTTAACTTGCAATGTCAGTGTGTTCGGATGAAATTTTTCAACTCAATTTGGAAAGAGCTATCTTCATCCGTTTGAGCGGAAATTTTGTAAACTCATTAAATTTGAATAAAAATGCATGATAGTTGTGTGATAGCATCTTAAATCGGAAAATGGCGGAACTTCAGATTGATTTTCCTCAATGTATTTCAACAATATGGGTGTCAAACATATTAAAAGTAAAAAAGAAAATGTTGTAAAAAGAACTTGAACTTAAATGTGCTATTTTACTTTTAAAAGATTTTATATAGAACCCACTTATAACATCAATAGACAATTTATATGATTTTAAATCTTGTCTTGAGTATACGCCATATTTACCTTAGTTGTTTTAACAGTAGTACCATAACACACTCCGTCAAAATTTTGATTCCATTGTGTGTATGGAATTTTATCGACAAAATGATTAAAATTCCATTCTTCGTTAACTTTCTAAAATTTAAATTTAAATTAGTTTCTTCTGCTCCTATTCCATTAAATCTGGTTATAATTTTTTTTAAAAGATTTTCCAAATCAAAATTACTAAAACTGGCCTAACTTGCTAAATAAAAGACACGAAGAAGGAGGGGGTTACATCACTAGCAGTGTTTTCTCTACGTACAATTTTCACTAAAAGTATTGAAAAGTAAACATATTACCACAACGGCCAAATTATAAGCAGGAAATCTGTAAAATCTCTGTGAATATAACTTTTCTATAGTCCGCCATTGCTGTATATCCTGGAACGGTATATATGGTACCAACGTGTCTAGAACACCTCCTACCACTCTAATACCATGAAAGTTATGTATTCTCCTAAAAATATAGGACATATTTAAATCAATATATATAAAAATAAATTTACGTACTTAAATTAATATATTTGTATATGTACCTTTTCCTATTACTTAAAAAACAGTGGGTCGATGTAAGAACTCTGTCTTTTGTGATAATACTTCCGGCACAAAAAGCTCGATACAATAGTTTTCGTTTATCATAAAGATGATATATGAATACCAGCACATGGAAAGAAAAAATATTTATCATAGTGATATTATATGCGTATACATATTAGACCTACTTCTTGTACATCTTATGGGGCATATGAATGGGAGATGAATGTATTGCAGCCGTCGGGGCGCAGGGACAAAAGCGTATGACTGTAAACGGGAATGAAATACCTAATATTTTCATTTCCTTGCTCTGATGGCGAGGCAAAACGTGGCGTTGGGTTACGCCATTCAAGACGCAATGTCTCCAGAATTCGAAAGTCAGAAAGTGAGGAGCCGAAGTGTCTTAATGGTAACGGCCATGTTTGGAGACAGCATCAAGCTAAAGAAATACAGAAAAAAATATATGAATATAGGCAACTATTAGGCACTTCTCGTAGATCGTGAATGCTTCAAAAGCGTTACTACTAAGTCGATATAAACATGGCAAATAAGTAGAAGTCATGGAATAAAATACAATTTTCACCAAAGTTTATACAAAGTGAAAGAATATTATTGGAGTCATAATCTTATAGGTGACACCAGCGTAATGTACTCAGGTCCTGTTTAGCTAAAGCCATGACTATGGGTTCAAATTCTTGTCGGGGAAATAGAAAATGCATGTAGATATGCGGGCACTCGACCGAGCATAATTTTATATGGACGGAAATCGAAGAACTGTGTATGAATAAGCGAGTTCTTCCTATTTTAACCGCAAAATGCGGAAAGCATAATAATAATAATATAATAAATTACATGAAGGTAAAAAAACACAGCACATACGAAGCGTGATATATTAAATAATAAAATAAATAATTGTGAAAGTTTCAATGGACTATTATGATATTGTCACGTTTAAATATACTTACATGATGTTTTAACTCTCCTAACTTTGCTCCTTCTATAAAATTTTGAATCGGTTCTACTTTAGGCACAGGTTTCTAAAATCATAAAATATTAATTGTACATATTTTGTTTTTGTATTCATTTTGATATTAGAAATATAAAACGGCTCAATTACTTTAAAATTTACATTATTTTCCAAACTTAGACACGCTCGTTGAATGCTTAAAAGTATTAGAATAATTAGGAGTGATTTTCTTAGCACTTTTGAGTTATTTTATACGCACATTTATAATTAATATACTTTTGTGCTTTTATCATTATAATAAATACATTTAAGGAACTAAAAATTCAATATTCTTTCAAAATATATTATGTAAGCGGCAGTAATTGTCATTTTACAAAAAGGATTTATACAATTGTCCAGAGATATAGAAGAAAACATTTTTCATATCTATATTCGAAACAAAATAAATATTATTTGGTTTTAAATATAAATATGAAAAATAACATATGTAGGACACAGGTAGCCTAGTGTCAAGACACTGCGTTCCCATTAACACTTTCTTCCATTCCCACTTTCCGCTGAATTCTAGAGACATCGCATGTTGAGTACTTACATGATTTAAATCATTTTCATAACGAAATTATTTATGAAACAGTTAACAAAAAACACTGTATGGTACGTTCTATTAACTATGCCTTTGCAAAAAATATCATAATATTACTTGAAATATGAATAGTAAAAATATATGCCGTTTGCTTTACTCACAAACTAAGTAACTATTATGTAAATACTGTATGTACAATAAAGATTCATTCAATAAAATTTTTATAACAGTACCATTTTATGAATGAATTTCATCGACGAACGCGACACGGAGAATGGAGATTGCTATAGAAACGAGTATCTCCCGTACAACACTATAACCAGACACTGGTTTAACCAACAGATAGTCTGTGACCAGCCGGTATGGAGGACGCGTTGACGCTCATCGTTCTAACACGTGAGTCCACATTTAATCACATAAACTACTAGGTCTGTGCTGCTATTGTAAATAAAATAGAGATTGTAGTAAAGTGGAACAGTCAGTATAAAAATATAGTTTCAACATTATTAATTGAACCGTGTAATGCCATTCAATACGTCCCATGTATTTCTATAGAAATGTTATGTGACTTTCACCCATTGTGTTGAGTTTTATGTCGTAAAATATTGTGGCTTGTTAGTATATGTAGCTTGATTATTAGTTATTTAGAAATAATTTGGATTTTAAGCTTATAATTTTATGTGATGTAGAGAAATTTAAATTATTTAAATGTAAAATTATTATATATAATATAATTGCTTTGGAACAAAGTACTTGTTATTAAAACGCGCACAAAAATAAACATACAAAATTATTTAAAATCATTATTTTGAATTCAAACGAGCGTCTGTTTGGATCACAATTCATATCGGAATAAAACATTTAATATTATATATTTATAATATCAATCTGTACCTAATTTTATTCGTTTTCTTACTAATGTGTAACATAAGAGGCTATTTTTAAATGTATATTAAATAATTGAAGTTACGCGGAATCAAGCTCACGTAGCTCACCTTAATTACACATTAATTATTATAAATTTAAAATACTGTAGAATTTATATTATCCTCCGCCCGATTCGTTCGTTAGTTACAATTTGTGAAATAAAAATATCAAATATAACAAAATATTACATATTATTTTGTATATTTTAATAAAAAGAGAAAAAAGTAGAATTACATTTTATTTCGATTAACACTATACGTCGGTATAATACGTAAATTAATTATACGATTTTAAAGAAAAACGTTTATGAATTCCATATAAGTATGTATGTAAATAAGTATTAGATATTACCGACAAATTATGCAACTTGTATAAAACGCAGTGAAGCTTGCATTCCTGCGTTAATTAAATAGTTTAAAAAACTTAGGCGTTACTTACGCCTATACAAAGATTATTTAACATTATAATATTTAATGTACATTGTATATAATTTTTTTTTTGTGTATTTCCTTTAGTAATTATAATAATTTTATTATCTTTACATAACATTAAACTTCTATTTCTTTGGTATGTATCGCCTATATTTTTCGTGTACGTAATATATATGAACATGACTCAATATATATACAAATATATGCATTTTTGCTTTTTATGATTTTCATTCATGAAAATAAATTCTTTACTTTATCTCTTTTAATCTCTTAACAAATTGGACACATAATAAATATTTCCTTCCACGGAATATATTTATTATTTATGCAAATAAAATATAAAGCAAATAGAAACATGATGTACAATGTATGTACATATGTAGTATTTGTCGTAACCTTTGTTACTCTATCTACTCTACCAGAATCTACCCTTCTGAACTTTAATTATATTTCAGTCTATAATACACATAACTAGTCCATTCGTGGCACAGGGACACAAGCGTGTGACTCAAAACCAGACTGATTTTAGGTTCGATTCCCACTCGAAAAAAAAATATTTTTTTAATTTTTTCACTGCGCAAAACATGGCGTTGACGTCTGCAGCACGCATTGCCTCTAGAATTTAGTGAAAATTATGGAGAGGAGTGTCTTAACACTAGACTCCTTCTGCCACAGGTCGCACACTTGCAGAGTGAAGCTATAGAACTATTTAAACGTATATTGCTTAGAGTAATGTCTATCTACAGCATTACCTGTACTACGTAAACAGTAACATGTAAACATTCCTGAGGTATGATTAGTACGCAAGACATGTTGGTAATGGATCTTGAGATTCTTAAAAAATTACCTTATCACATTGAATTTAAAGTTTAATTTTGTAGTGTACTCTACAAGCATGCGTTATTACCAAGCGTGTGGCATCTAGGCTAGATTTCCATTCATGATTTACAATATTATTTTTTTAACTAAATTTAGCAAACCAGCAATATTTCATAAGCTTCACGCTGTATCCCTCAAACAGCAGGGCGTTAATTAATATAAAATTGTTAGTTATTTTATTTATGTTATTATTAATCTTTTGCTAAGTGAAATATCATCTTGCTAGTGTTATTATCAATATTACTCACTGTAATATGTAATTTTCACAATAAAATCTAATTCTTTGAGCTGTTTAAAACTAAATTTTATACGATCGCCTTCTCTATAATAGCCATTTGATGAAGCTATACGCCTCTGTTTATAAAATCGATGAATGGAACAATGTGGCTGAATCTAAATATCGTTGTCACCAACTGAGGGACTTGACCTTAGGGAGTTACATCGCAAAAAGTAAACCTTGAAAACCTGTTCTTATACCGCTGTGACAGGACGATCGACAAATAAGAGATATGGGCTTACTTGTTACTTACAAACGAGTACATACATACATGCATTTAAACGTATCGATAAAGATACACTGAAGTGTTTGTAAACGAAACAACTGATCGTACTAGAATTTTTATATGTATATACGCTAGATGCCTACATATTTAGTGGCGGAACTCAACGCTGCTTCGCCTCGAAATACCGGAGCGAATATATTAAATATTTCATTTCCTGGAGCTGGAATCGAATTCACAACCTGTCGCGTATTCATAATATCTAAGCACTTTAGTATGTTTTTCTTCGTCCGTTACAATAATTTTGAGACTGTCGCACACTTTCATCTTGTTTCATATAATTTTGTGAAGCATAATGTGAAATATAATATACCTAATACATACAATCTTATTTCAGTGTTACAACTATGTCGAGCCGAAATATCCAACACGGAATGGTTCGCCGCAAATTTGATAAACGACCAAAACTACACCCCAAAACCCATCACAGAAATATTTACTACTGATATAACATTTGTACCTAAAAAAACATCTACGTCGACTCAAACAAATTCGAGAGAAACATCTACTCCAATAATCTCGACCACGTTTTCTACTATTACTGGGAGAGAAATGGCTACTCAGGAGATGGTTACCGAAGGACTACCGCCAATTATAAACCCTGAAATACGTCAATCTCAAGGAAACGTGCCACCAAATAATAACATGCCAAGTGCAGTTTTAGTGTATGATCCAAGTCTACAAAGTAGTCAAATATATCAACAGCCTTCATCAACTCCAGCAAGATCCGAAGCTGAGTTATCTACAAATTTTATGACACAAATGTCACCCGTGCCTTCTTCTCCACCCTCTCCTCCGAATTTAATACCTGCTGCTCAAGGCCCTACAATTGTGGTACGGCAGCCCCTAAATCAGAATGCAAATCCGCCACCAATACCAATAGGTTTAATATCAAACACATGGAATGGCAATTCTGCTATCCCAATGTCAAATATTCCTGTGGTAAATGATTCTTCTGCCTTCGTACCGCCTACATCAATTATTTCTGACCAACAACCCGAAACTATTCGACCTGAAAACCGGAGACCGTCACTCACAGTTCGAGTTAAGACGCCTCGAGGCTCTATAACTAATATCAGAATCAATCCTTCAACAACTGTAAGACCTTTGACGACAAGAAGAAAATCAAACAAAGGAGCGAATGATTATGAAATTTGCTTAAATTCTTGCAGGGGTCGAAAAGAACCAATCTGTAGTAGTCCTATAGGAGTCTTCCCGATAGATCCAAATAGGCTAAAAGGCTTCGCTTCTCTATGTCACATGGCTTGCCACAACTCGTTTAGAAAAGATCGTAAGTATTCAAGGATCGCAAATTATCCGTCTTAACTTTTTAATTGATAGACAGACATCCTTCTATTTGCAATTGAACTTGTTTTGTCGAACGCTTAACGAGGTTAAAATGCAACTAGTCAGTCTTGTTTCCTACCCTACACTCTCTAGTCTCAGTCAAGTGCACTTTCTATACGAATGCCTAGTTCTTTAAGTATATTTATTTATATATTTTTTTAAATATCTGCAAACATTAATATCATTATCAATATTAATAAAAGTAATGATATTATAATATATATAATGTATATTATAATTGACAGTAAAAAATTAATTATAATTATAAAAGATAATTTAAAGCCTAATTTAAGTACAGACAGGTTCTGTACTTAATATGGCATCCGACTACGATTTTAATATTTATCAGAATAATAGCAATAATTAGTATGTTTAGGATATTTTTTTTCCTGTGTAAGGAGAATAATTCACTCTTAATTTACAAGTGAGACGTTGGTGTAGAAAAGAACTCAATATACAAATATGTATTATAAATTCACGGCAAAGGTCGTTAACATAACTAGAAAGTCATGATTTTAAGTTTTATTTAATTTTATTATTATTATCACATACCAATTTCAATACCAAAACCAAACTAAAATTTTCTATACTTAAACCAGATTAAAATTTAAAGAACTAATCACTATTTATTATTTCCAGAAGTGTTCGACAAAGTGGCGGATGGCCGATGTGGGAGACTGCGCACGCGCATTCGACCTCTGGACAAAAACAAACTAAACAGGGAAGACCTAAACAAAGCCCAATACACTATAACCCATAATGCACCTGAAACGGTCATGGAATTCTCACCTTTAAGACGTTGAGCCATAAGATAAATAAAATTTTGATATTCTAAAATATCAGGGGTTAGTGTTGAGCTGGTCGTTATTGAAAGAAAAACGTAGTCTATATCGTATCTAATAGTGTCTGAAAAGAAAGACAGTCTTATGTAAAACTGTATTAAGGAATTAAAAATATTATCTAGCAAAAAACAAGAACTATGCTTCAAATTAAAATTCTCATTGTATTTTGATATAGTACTTTAACACTTCTTAATAACTATTACTGAATATTTAATTTATTCTGTGCTATGCTATGGCCACTATTATCTGTGAAACAATGAGAGTTAAACTATAGATACGCGTATTATTAATGATAAAGCAACTAAACGTAATATATAAGCTTTTTACATAAAAAATTATAGAAAAAAGACAATAAAAAAAATTGTTTAATATTTTTCATAGATTTCCCTTGATAATTAATTATTAATCTCTATATTTATTTAAGACCCTTTTTAAATATTTATTTATTTTACCTGTAACAAATTGCTCATAAATATTAATCTGACATAAAAAATGTAGTAGTAGTGCTAGTATTTCTATTAAAAACTTCTAAGCCACCTTTTGCGATTGACTGCCAGTATCGTGATCACCTGGAAAGCAAGGCCAAGCTGGCATCGAAGAAACTGGGGGTCATCAACAGAGCGAGGCGGTACTTCACGCCAAACCTATTGGCCCTATATAAGGTTCGGTTCTAATCTATGGGCTGGTGCATTCCAGTATTATCTTGTACCATTTGATCGCATACTACGTAGAGCCGTTCGAACCAGGTGATCCGAACGCTCGTTTGCCTTGTCCTGTCCCATTAAAAAAACCTTTATGAAAGACTTGTATTCTAGACGGTTCCGTCCAAAAGTTAATCGTTTTAATATTATATGTAAGGTAGAAATTATATAAAGTTTTCTAAAATAACGTATAAAATAAACAATATTTTATTTACAAAATCTTTATTCTTCAATTAACCTTAAATAATTATTTACATTACTTTGCATTACTCATGGCGTATAGTTAATATTAACAAATAATAATTTTAATTATATCAAAATTTTAATAAACACAAAGTTGTAAATTAAATGAAACATGAAATTAGAAATCCGAATTTTGATAATAAAAAAGAAAAACTGTCTGTATAAAACCCATTTGTATTATGATGTCAGTCTTTAAATACATTATAAGTAGTACAATCAAATAAGTAGTAAAATCTATTATTTTCTACTAGTAACTTAATGGCCTAAGGTCCTAGAGCATGGATCTGTAGGTAGATAGATACCTACAGATACACGTAAAAATAAGTTTCATTTTTTCATTTCATTAAAAAAACAGATGTTTTTTTAATGAAACTTATTTTTACGAATGATCAAAGATAGTAGAATGATTACAGTTGGGTTCTCTAGAAATATCACATAATTCACATAAAAACACATGTGACCTATTTAAACCAGACAGCCCGGAGGTTGCGGCGGACTGAAAGATGGCAACCATTGCTTTTAAAATTTCCTATGTGATTTTCTTTCAAATAATGATGGATACACATAAAAAAAACAAAGTGCAACAAAACGAATTACCATGAATTTCATTAAAGGTGAATGCGGCAAGATTCCTCTAGGCAAGACTCAAGCAAGGTGTAATCTATTCTACTATCATTTAACATTTGTAAAAATAAATTTCATTAAAAAAACATAGACTTGCCAAGGCCAAGTTTTGTTTATAGCCTAAGATGCCATTGTATAAATCTATATATTCTATAAAACAAGACTTGGCCTTCAAAAATGAAAAGTCTAAACACAGTATTAAAAAAACAATGGAATAAGTAAAATATTTTACTTATTCCATAGTTTTTTTTTGTCACATCGTGATTTATAATTATTTTGAAATAATACCTAGCAACGGAAAAAAGAAACTTATAAGATCTTCATCCTTTTCAGAATAAATTCTACACGTTCACTCTCAATAAATAAAAATTTGCAAATGAATAAAAAAATATACTAATGCTTTTTTTGGCTTCACACCATTGCCCTTAAATAGCAGGGAAAGTAGAGGGTAACTAGCGTTAAGTCATTCCGTTTCCTACTTATGTTGGCCAAAATCAACACCGCACTATTTCTTCTTACCCGAACGTGGAAATAAAACTAATGTAATAAGATTTTTATATTGCCTATTTTTATACATGTTTAAATAAAACTCTTTAACCAGATTAATTAACACAATAAAGTAGAATTGTAAATATACGTGGTCAATCCGGTTGAAGACTTTCATTAACAAACAAAATAATGTAAGACCCCCAGTGGCAATCGAACCGACAAAATTGTAAAAAATTGTGCTCGCATTGAGTATAAGCATGTTGAGAATATATTTATGCAGATATTATGACATACATTATGTTCGTTTTGTAGAGACATAGAAATAAAATAATACATATTTTTAACCAAGCAATTTCGTGTTATTAACATATTTTTATTATTAATAAATTATTATAATTACTACTATTATAGTGAGATACTATTTCATTTACTTTTCTTTTAAAAGCTAAATGCACACTTGAATTATTAATATTAAATATTAAAATCGTTGTTGAAAGTTTCCTTGTTGTGATTGAGCATTTTGTTGTTGTCCACCAAACATCATTTGTTGTTGTTGATGGAACTCCTGTTGTCCGCCGCCACCTGTGTTGTTGCCTTGATTTGGACCTGTTATTATAACAAAAATATTTTTAATTAAATTATTTTTAGGCTTCGTAACTCAAAAAAATTGGATCATTGTCCTGTCAAAATTGTTAATCGCAAGATTGCGTAGTTGAAATTAATCTCAATTATTCAGATCTACAGAAAAACATCAAGCTTCTTGGAATCACTGTACGTTGAAACGTGAAATATTGACAAATGTTTATTTTCATAATGTCATTCATAATGAACACCCACTAAGAAAGGATTTTGACTCTAAAGGGATTATAACACTAAAAGGATGAAATAGGGGTTGAAAGTTGATATGGCAAAATTTTCAAACCTAGCGCTGGTTTTTTGGTATTTTATAAAATCTGAAATTCAGACTCTAAAAATATTTAATTGAATACGTGTTTATTAGAATTCACCCCCTAAATTGAAAACATTTTCATAAATATATTTAATAAATAATCGTATAGTTCAAGCGGGCGAAGCCACCCGGGTCCGCTAATTATAAAAAAACCTACAAATATATATCGTACCTGACATCCTCATCCTCTTAGCGTTGTTGGCCGCATGGTCGTGACTATTGGCTTGCACTTGGTTCTGTTGAGTCTAGAATATTTGTACATTGTATTAAGTTGTTATGTTAATTTCACTTAATTATTATTCTTGTTATTAATTATTATTATCATCTATAGATTTAAGCTCATTACATCATTTACATTCTAAATACATATATGTACAAATTTTGACATACAGTTGCAGAACTTTCAGGTTTCAACTCGATTTCGACACTGTCTAAAACAACGCGAACTAGCCTCTCTAGAGACTGGCCTCTAACCTAACAAACGGACTAAACTATACTTTAATAACCTAATTCTAATAGCTCGGGCCAAAAGCATTTTCGAATTGTTCATACAAAAGAAAATATATTTTTTTGGTATAGTTTTTTATTTATAATATGTGCCGTTTTGATCGATTGTTACCATCTTATGGGTAGTGCCATGATCCCATTCGAGATTTTTGATGTAAAATGACGTTCTTTTCAGATTAGCTTTATGCTTCCTATTATATTACAAAATTAAACAGGCAAGTTGAGTAAATACACTTAAATAAATAAAAGAAGAAAAATCTTATGCTCTACAAGTAGTATGTAGAATTAGTGTACAATATTGTGTGTGCCCTATTCGACATAAATAAATTAACATACATTAGGCTGTTGCTGTTGTTGATTCTGTCGAGCTTTAGAATCGCCTTTGTCATCTTGGTCGTCGTCGGTAAGGAATTCTCTTTTTGGATATGGTATTGGACATCCCGCAAATACATCCTGTAAGTAAGATTAGAAAAAAACTAATAAAATCAACGAATTCGGCGGAAAGTGGGTAATAGAGTGTCTTAAATCTAGGTTCTCTCTGCTGCAGTTAATAGTCGGATAATCGCGAAACCATATAACAGTTTCTACTGTTTCACCAGATATGCAATGCCGCAGATAGAAACTAGTATGTAATAAATAATTAAGCAGTGTGTACCTGTGTTGGCAGAGGATCTTCAGAAAAATATGGGTCTTGCATTGCTTGCTCTGACGTTATTCTTCTATTGGGATCCATTAATAATAATCTTTGAAGAAGACTAAAAGCTTTACTGTCTGGCTTTATCTTATGTCTGTCCATGTATTTACTGAGAGAACAATTCAGATAACTGAAATTTCATATAGAATCACATTATTAACATTAGTTATATTAATAATAAAAGATGATTTAAGATCATTTCCCCAGTCTAGTTAAACAAACTGCGGACTTAAGTTCCGGCATTCAATTGGATTATAATTTGGAGTAAGTGGTGAATGGAGTGCAATGCAAGATACAATGTGAAAGTACAAAATATAGAAATACAAATATAAAAAACTATTCAACAAACTTACTTAGATCTCTTAAAATCCTTTACCAAAGTGGCATGTTCAGGCATTTTTCTTATATCCTCCCAATCCTTTTCTTGTGGGAAACCCATTACATTGAATATTCTATCCAATTGGTCGTGGTGGTACGGATTACTTGTCTTAATGTCTTCCTGACGACAATGGAATATGGGCTCCGATGTTAGCAATTCAGCAAATATACAACCTATTGCCCAAATATCTAAAAATATATATTTTTTAATTAGTTAAGGAAAATATACATGAGGCCGTCATGACACAAGCATGCAATTGGGTGTGGGTTTGATCCCCAAAAATGGGAAACAAAAGTGTTTCAATGGGGAATGGAGTGTCTTAACCTAGGTGCCTATCCTGTTGTATGAGATATAGCTGGAAGTTAAAAAAAATATATAATAAGATATCATGAAATTTCACAAGTTTGAATTCAACTGCTACTTTTTAGTAATAAATATTTGAATAAAGATTTGAAAGTATGACTTAGAGGAGTTGTCGTCCTCTCTTATTGCACCCACATAAAGACTAAGAGAGCAGGTTCTTAAGGTGTAAGTTAAGATCTGTTATGCTTGACATTGTAGTCACAAGCACCATTAGCTGAGTTAGCCCATAAACTTGGAATTTCTTCTGGATTTTTTTATGGTGTTACATATTTTATTTATTGATCATTATATTCAATGAATGCACTTTTTACTTTTATTCATAATTAACTAGCTGTGTGCTTTTAAATAGTTGCATAATTGACATAAGAAAGTAGGCTAAAGTAAAATTATTTGTTGTAAGGTAAATCTTAATAATTTGTCCGTAAGTAATAAAAATATGTGAATATTTTGTTTTGATTCGAACGTGTTAATAATGTGGTCGAGTCTGTCTATGTGTGCTACCATTTCTCGCGACGTGACTCTCCCATATGTACTTTAGTCGCCTCAAAGACACCATCAGTACCATGGTCACCCTATTGAGAAATTAAGAGCTCAATCTAAAAACACCTTACACAGTCAGAGAAATATTTGTGAACCTATGTTTGACGACAAAGCTGTCAAGGAAATTTTAAAATTAGAGGCTATGAAAAAATATAAGACATCCCTCATCCAATAACATTGCCAAAGCTTATATCAAATGACCGTACTTCGTCTTTTTACTCTGGTAAAAATATTATCACAGTTATTATTTATTACACTTACATAGTGATTCCTGCTAGCAATAATTATATAAAAGTAGTCTTTGATCAAGAAAGGGTTGGGAAGGGACCAAGAAAGCTTTAAGCTAAAAGTATTACTTTAATATAATATATAATACATACCTATTGCTTTAGTATAATGTCTGGCTCCCAACAAAAGCTCAGGTGCTCTGTACCAAAATGTGACAACCACTGGATCCAAATCAGCTAAAGGTTTTAAAGGGGCATTAAATAATCTCGCAAATCCCATATCAGCTATCTTCACCCTACCTCTTTCTGGACCTTCACCCATTACTAAAATGTTCGCAGGTTTCTGTAAATACAACCTTTTGTCAAATTATTTATTACAACAATTCAATTTTGTTATGTTTTTTAAATATTCTATATATGTGAACTTAGTGTTAAACATCAACACCTCACTTTGTCAATCAGAGCTAGGAAGTAATAATTCAAGTATGAGTGTGGATTACTGTGGCATGATTGCAAAAATTTTAATTAATAATAACTTTGAAAATAATTGTTAAGCAAATCTTACCAAATCTCTATGTAAAACCCAATTAGAATGTAAATAATGTATTCCATCTAATATCTGATACAATAAACTCTTCACCATGCCTTTTGGGACCATCACAGATTTCTTATTAGCTTTAGCAGCTCTGTGAAACTTAATAATATGCCATAGATCATGTTCTGCATAGTCAAATAATAACCACACTTTACGATCAGTATGTGACAAAAATACCCTTATCAGATTAATGACATTTGGATGTTTCAGCTCTCGGAGCAACTGTAAGTGAAAAAATAAAAATAAATACCTTAATATTTATATATTATATGGAACTATATTGTGTAAGAAAATTGTGAATAATTATAATAGAATTGTTCAACAATTTTCTACAAAAGTTATGATATAAATAACAGAACATATGTACCGCGATTTCTCTACAAGCTGACATAGACAAACCGGTTCCTTCAATCTGTTTTAAGGCATAGTCCTTAGTGTCGGAACCGTCTTTTCTTCTAGCTTTGTAAACATGACCGTAAGTACCCCGGCCCACTTTACAACCTTCATAATCAAACAAATCTTCGACTTTAGATCGTTCAGTTTGTGTTTTCATTTTAAACTCATAATCCATCATAACAGATGCCATGGTTTTATTATTTTGAAAATTATCTGCCATTTTTAAGGAATATAATGTTGACTGTCGAATGTCTTTAATTACTTCCCGATTATGCCATCAAATTCATATTTTAATTGTTTTTTTTTTATTGACAACAAAAGAAGACTAATAGAGTATTCTAAAAACAAGACTAAAAACAAATCTATGCCATTATTTCGCGCTTATTAATTATTATTGTTCAGCGCCTCTTGAATTTGACAAATGGAAAATGAAACTGTCAAAACTTAGCAGAATAGATCGAGAAATAAATACTATAGAGATGCTCCTTGCTATAGAGTATGGAATAGATAAAGTCTATAACTTGCATAGAACACAGAGTACTAATAAAATACACATTACTATTATAATATACGCGAAACGAATAATTTTCTATTATTATTTTTTTTTATGTTAAAAATGATTGTACGGGTGATTGGTAAATAAATATGGAAAATTGTATAGGTGATTAAGGAGATCATTTCCAACTATCTTTACTTCATATAACATGTCTGAAAAGTTAATGTTTCCAATAAATTGGCAATTAAAAAGAATATATAAAAGCTATATACAATATAAATGTACGGGAAAAAAATATTTTGTCGTAATGTAATCAAAAATCAAGAGTGATCCCTTTGATACACCGAGAATCATTAAAGGAATTTCATTAATCATTAAAATTTATTTAAATTTTTTATTTTTAAACAAAAATCGATTGTTCGACTAATCGCGCTTAGTTCGCTTTCCTTATTCTTGTGTTTATTTCTCAACTCTAGCTGACTTAGCTGTTGTCAACTGCCATTTTGTAACATACGACATCGTTACATCCTCGTAACTTTGTTATTGTTACTGGAAATTATATGTTTTGGAATGGTTTTGTTATTATTTGATTATTTATTTATGCCAAATTCTATAAAGTATAATTTAAAATTTAACAGTGAACCTAGAGAACTTTCTTAAATTTAAATTTGGTGATATAATTGAAACTATGGAAGAATCACAAGACGTTAACTATGATGAAGTTCTTGAGACGCTGATAAATACATTTGGAAACGTATTAAGCAAGGATGTATACCTTACTATCATTGAGAGTTGCGCAGGTGATCGTAAGTATACATTCAAAGTTATATAGTCGGTCATAGGTTGCAGCAGTTTGTATTGATTTGTTGCACTTGCATATGTACACCAGTGCGCGCCATTTCTGCTCAGGGTTGTACTTACAGTGGTATACGTATGTTGTATATATACACTTATCATGTAGACACGATAAATGATGTCCTATGCTAGGTCTGATAACAGTTGAATATTATTTGCATGGAAGTTTATTATGCTATAATGATATTTTGCCGGGCTGCAATATAGGCTGCATTGATTGAAATGGCTGGGGAGTGCTGTATTGATTTTAGGGTGTTTTGCCGGCATCTTTGTTTGTTATAAGTGAGAGCTCACCTTGGTTACACTCGCATTCGGTTGCTTAAGATTGTCTCATAATATTTTTTGCTTAATAGTACATATTGGTATTTATGTGAGAATGAAATATTATCAGAATGAAGAATTGGGTTCACTAATGTAAATATTCTAGTGAAATATTTGTTTGTTTTTAGTTTTGCATGTATGTATTGTTTTTCTTCATTTATTAAATTGTACTCAATAGTTTATAGTCTATTTGTTTTTAGTATGGTATGTAAAGGAATTCATTATATAAATATTATTTTATATTTATTTATGTAAGTAACATCTCGGAAATAAAAAAAAGCAGAAAAGTATCATCATAATCACTTTAAGGTATTATTTGAACATTTTAAAAATATTATAGTATATGTTAAATAGATAAAGAAAAGGAAGACGAGTTTAGGTACTACAAGTTGGTTATGGCTAGAGATGGTGGGAACAGTGGTGGGATTATTAGGTGGACCAAAAATGAGTTTATCAATGGTTAACTGGTCACTTTAATGACATTCTATTTAAGGTGGATATGTTTAATTAGAGTTTTTTAACTTTATTTCCTTTTGAGAAAAAAAATAAAACCCACCTCAGACCTATGTTTATCTGTATTTATTTTCAGCTTATTTCAAACCAATTATCATGAATTAAACATTAAAAAAATCCATGACATAAACTCAATTGTACTTCCTTCAGTTAAGTCCAATCAACATATGTTGTGCTTAAATCATATAAAAGTTATTTTAATCTAATGATATCACTATATTTATTTAATATATTCAAGCTATCTATAGATCAATGAGTTAGCAAGCTATTACAATTCAGGTCCATGCAGGGAATAAGCTATTTACTTGTTCTTGCTCTGGCAAAACAAATTGGCACATTGAGTTTGATTTTGGTCAGTCAATCTAAATTTAGATAAAAGATGGAGTGGTGGAGGAGAGTATGGTGGATGTTCACACTAGCATATCTTTGTCTACTCTGTCGCTAGGCAATAAGTAGTATGAGGGTTACAGCATGAAGCTAAAAACAATCATATATTATATTAGGTTTAACAATTTGTAATTTATAACAATATATTTTATTTTGTTTTGTTTTATTTTGATTGTTTGTACCAATTTTTATACTTCTTGTGCAAAAACTGCACAAATCAAAACTTAACAGTAAAATCCAAGCATAGCAAATAATGCAAATAATATGTATATGATTATTGATATGTTATTATCAAGTGTCAGGCTGGCATAATCATTACCTATTGTTTTTTTTATGCACAATATAGAATAATATTATTATTATAATTAAAAAAAAATCATCTTCACATTGTATCCCGCACAAAGGAAGGTAGGCAGAGGGAACCTTTTTTTTGTTTTCCCGCTCGAGGAGATGAAATATTTATTTAAATTTATATTACCATTTCTTCGCTCTGGTGCAAAGCGCGGCGTTGAGTTCTGTCACTCAACACGCAATGTCTTCAGAATTCGGCAGAAAATGGGGAACGGAGTGTCTTAATACTAGGTTGCCTCTGCCTGCCTTGCTGCGTGTGGGATATAACGTGAAGCTGATAACAAAAAAAATTGTATTTTAATTTTTTTTATTTCCTACAGTTAACGATTCCGCGGACGCGATTGCGAGCATTATTACGGATGGAAATTCTGCTTCCATAAATGACGAAAATGAAGGCTGTAGCACTTCTGCAAATTTAGTGGATGTAAACCCAACAGAACCAAATATGCAAGCCATATCAACGTCATCCAGAATAGCTCAAGAATCAATGTCTAATAACACCGAAAATATTCCTTCATATGCCAATGCCTCCCAAAATTCTAGACCACCACTACAACTAAAGCCTAAAGCAGTAAGATCTACATCGAATATGGCAAAAAATTTTTGGACTAGTCAAATAAGGCAAATTGTAGCCCAAAACGAAAGTGGTACGCGCATTTTAATTATCATGAGAGGTGTGCCGGGCAGTGGAAAATCGTTTACAGCCAAACAAATTATAAGCGCCATATACGGTACACAATCTACGCAACATCACTTCACCCATATCTTAAGCACTGACGACTTCTTTATGAATCGAGGCGTCTATTGCTTCAATAAAAACAGACTCCCAGAAGCTCATGCTTGGAATAAAAATAGAGCGCAACAATATATGAGAGAAGGTGTGAGTCCTATAATTATTGACAACACTAATATTGAAGTTTGGGAGATGGAACCTTATGTGAGAGAAGGAGTAGCAAATGGTTATATTGTTGAGGTTTTGGAACCGAATACACCTTGGGCTCGTAAAGCTAACGAGTTAGTACGAAGGAACACTCATAATGTTCCAATACAAACAATTCGAAAAATGTTGGACAATTATGAAAACGGTATTACTGGCGCTGTTTTGATGAGAAGACTAAATTGTTATTACGATCATAGGATGCAACCACCAGTTTTAAGAAATATTCCACGAATCTTACATACATCTCAATCATTGCCTATCAGGAGCAAAAAAATAAAAACAACTAAATATTCAAGAGGTGCACAACAAGAAATGCAAAAAATGGAAGCACAACAAGAAACGCAAAGAATGGAAACATCTCAGAATGTTGATAACACTAAGGAATCTTCTAGTTCAGTTCAGTATGAAAAGGATAACGATTGTATGCATAAAGATGAACAAGAGATAAAATGTAATAACACTGAATTAAGTGATGATATCGCTGAAATAATAAAGGCATTAGAAGAAATGGAAAAAGTAGAGGAGGAATGGGAAACTGGAGAAAGTTGGGATGATAATTCAATGATAACTAACAGAAAAAAATATGAACAAAATCAGAAGATGCAAGGTTCAAAACCTCAAAGAAAGAATAAAGACCCGCGATCTAATACAGGAGAGACACTTTTTCCAAATGCTCAAGAGTGCCAAGATTGGAGCAAGATATCAATGTTTCTACCATCGTGGAATGAAAGTGGTAGTTCATCAGTCACTAAACATAGTTCACCCGTAGTGGACAAATTGTCACGAAGTACAAGTATTGAAGCAGGCGATACCGACATTCCAAATTCAAAGAGTAATTTTAAAATTATTACTGCAGTTACAAGGGACATCAATGAGTCTTACGTGGCTACGAAAAATAATAAAATTCCAGAAAAATGGATGCTTGATAAAGGTACATCCACAAATAATAATGAACTAGTGACTAACAATTATCGGTGTCAGAATGAAGAACAGCATTTTTCATCATTTTGTAAACTGTTTAAGGACGTGACGCGATCTGATTTGCGAGATATTTTCGATCATTGTTGTGGGGACGTTAACTGGGCAGTAGAAATTGTTTTAGATGGGGTGGAAAATAATCGATTTGGTAAAGTGGCTGAGGGTGACCAGGTTTCTGATGCAGAAGAAGACTCGCAAGATATGGAACTTTGTCAATGTTTATCAGCTTATGGCATACTGCCAGATGTGAATGAACCATCAACGACAAGTCAAAACACTGATTTTGAACGCTCAGCTAAGATATCTTTGCCTTCATTACAAATGAAAAAAGGTAAGAAAGAAACGGTGGTATCAGAAGCTTCATTGGAATTAAAACGTAAGTTTGAGCAAAACATCGTTCTACCTGATAGTAAGTATTCTCCGCATAACTTAAAAATACGCAACATTCGTCGCGGCGATGATGGTTCAAAGCAAAGTAATAATACTGACAATACCAGTTCTCAAAACGCAGAACAAAAACCTAATGTAAGCAACGACGAACAAGCTCCAAGTACATTAAATTATCGACCACCCAAACCCGATAGTAATACTCCAAGTACGTCTAAGGAAGAAGATGTTGAATCTAGCGATGACGAGTATATTGGACCAGATGAACAAGAAAAAACAGCCAAAGTCAACTTAGGCACGGAGTTCATACGGCAGCTCGACGTACTATTTGGTCGTACCATCGATTATCCATCAAATATTAATCTTACAGTTAGTATGCCTATGTCGATTCTAAATGAGATTAATGCTCTTTGGGTGGAGTCCCTCATGTATCAATTGGGGGAAGACGCGAAGCAAACGGAGGTGATGATCAAACAAGATGAAGAATTTGCAAGGTAATTTATGAATGTGTTTTTTTTTTCACGCTATATCTCACTTACAAAAAGGTAGGCAAAGGGAACCTAGTGTCAAGACATATCGTTCCTCACTTTCCGCCGAGTTCTCGAAGAATCTCTCTTCTCGAAGAAGTGGCGATCCTGAACGCCGCGCTTTGTCTTGTTACCAGAGCGAAGCAATGAAAATATTCGATGTTTAGTGGGAATCGAACCCACGATCGTCGCACTTTCAGACTCAGACTTGTTCCACTGCAGCCTGACTGTGGCTTTGAATATGATAAAATGATATGTGTTTTTAATATATTATATTCAACTAAATGGACATAAGTGTTTAATAGAATTCTTTGAACTGCTCCCGAATTTAGAATATAGATACGAATTTATTAAATCTATTATGATGGTACAAAATTTTACTACGTTTGGAGCGAACAAGGTAAGTTGATGTAAATCTAGGAGAAATCAAATAGTTACACTATAATAGTTACACATAAAAAAAAATGTAATCATTAATGTTATAAAAATATGTGAGACCGAGCGTATGACTGTAAAGGTGATGATTGTTGTATCGATTCCTGCTCGAAGAAATTAGTTATTTAATATTTTAAATTACTTGCATTGGTAACAAGGCAAAACGCGGCGTTGAATTCCATCACTCTATACGTAATGCCTCGGTGGAAAGTAGGGTATGGAGTGTCATAGCACTAAGTTATCTCTGCCTATCCTGCCACATTCGGGATATATTGTATTAAGATATCACATTTATATTAGTATATTTATACATTTTTAGGGAACTGGCCAAAAAGGAGTTAGAATTACATATGGCGGGTAAGGAACCAGCAATCCCAGATTTTCGGGAAATCATGGACATGGACTACGCACTATCGTTGTATTTCAAGGACGTTGCCGAAATGCGTAATAACAGCAGACCACAAGATTTGGCCGCAATGCTTTCTAGGGACAAACTTAAAAATTTATTTCCAGAAATACCTGCTGATACTCTGAGCGAATTGCTTCACGCCCACGAAGAAAACTTCCAAGCAACCGTTGAGGTGACTTACTTTTTATATCTAACTGGAAAGTAGAATGGAAGGTTGGATGGTTTTTTTAAAACAAATTATTTATTACGCAGTAAGTTCGCGTCTGAATTTAGAGAAAAGTGGGAAACGGAGTATCTTAACGCTGAGAGATATAGTGTGAATCTAAAAAAGGTTAACATTTTGCCGTGCATTTGTTCCCTAATATTTCGCGGCGGAACTGAACGCCGCTGTTTATCTTGACAGAAATCTATGAAAATAATATATTATAATAATTTCCCCACTTAAATAAAAATAAAATGTAGTGTACGAATAAATAACACTTCACATTTTAGGTTCTATTAATGTCCACCAATCAAGCACATGTTCTAGAGCAGAAAGATGGTGTGAACAAATTCATAACAAAGAGAGAATTGGAAAGACAACAAGAAAAATTAGCCCAAGAACAAAAAAGGGTAAGCAATCAAGTAACGTTATAAGGAATATAATAATATTAATAATTAATTAGTAAGTTTTATATATCTTTAAAACTTGCAAATACGTTTTTACGTAATTACGTTTTATGTTGCCCCGCATTTTTTTCTCCCTTATTGAAATTTTGGAAAAACATATTAACGTTCCCCAATATAATCAACTCTCAGATACAAATTTAATATTTTCTTCCAATTATCTCCGATCTCAGAGCGTTTTGCGATTATTTAATTTCAAACCTAATAATATTATAAATGTGAAGGTCTGTAACAGGGATGCTTTTTCCACTGTCACGCCAAACTACTGGACGTATTAAAATAAACCTTCACAGTAATATATACGATTTATATAAATATTAAACAAATAAGTTATAATTCGCCATTTTAAACAGTTTATTTTAATTTTGCTATGATTTTATATTTTATTTGGCTTTTTAATTTTTATGATTATTTTTAGATACTGTCAGAGGTGGAATGGCCATTGTTACCGAAAACGGAAAATTTGGACTTATCCATTGTGCAACAATATAGAGACCAAGCCGAGACTCATTTGAAAATCAGAAATGAGTTAGTTTCTTTACTATTTTAACTTATTATTTTTGTTTTACTTAGTAAACCGACGTGCTTGAATTTTTGCAAAAGAAATTAATTTCTTCATTATTAATTTTTTCCAATTTCATAAAGTTGCAATTGAAATTTTAAATAATACTTATAAAAATAATAATAAAATAAACAACATTCAAAAAAGACATGAATAATATACATAACTACTTTAGTGGGACAGCGTCTGTCTGTAGACGTAACGTTTGTGGGTTCGATTCACGGTAGAATGAATTATATTTTCATATACTTGTTTTATTCAGAAGCGCGGCGTTGACATCCATCATTCAACACACAATTTCTTAAAAATTTAATAGTGGGAAAAGGAGTATCTTAACACTACGTCCCTGCCTACCCCGTTTTATGCGCGATAGTCCGTGAAGCCAAAAAAGTACATAAAAGAAAAAATAACTAATAATAATTAAAACATTTAATATAACTTCCAGATATTATCGTAAAGCACATGAATACGTGACGCGCGGTATGACCCAAGTAGCGACACATTGTTCTGAGATCGCAACCTTTCATAAACAAGGCTATGAACACGCTAATAGTATGGCAGCAGCTACTTTGATACAAGTAAGTATCTAAACAATTGTAAAATGAAGAAATAAGTTCATCTGTTTGTCTATATTTATCTAAAATTTATATTACCATTCCTTCGCTCTGGTGTCGAGGCAATGGCGGCGTTGAGTTCCGCCCCTCAACACGCAATGTCTGAATAATTCGGTGGAAAGTGGGGAACGGAGTGTATTAAAATTAGGTTCCCATTGCTTACCACCCTGCTGTGTACACAGCGTGACTTTTTAAATTTTTAACATAATTTTGTATACACAGTACCACGCTCAAAACAACCCCGACAACTCCACGATCGATCTCCATTTTCTAAAAGTGAGGGAAGCGAAACAGTCCATGGATCTCTTCTTGGATTTACATATTAATAAGCTAAGAGAAGTACAGGATAAAAGTCCAGTTAAGACTTATACGTTATATTTTATAACTGGCCGTGGATTGCATAGCAATGGCAAGCCCAAGGTAAAACCTGCTGTCAAGAAAAGACTGCGTGAACGTGGTTTAACGTGAGTATTTATTTAGATAACGGTGTTTTTTGTTAGTGTTATCTTTCTTTTTATGAGAACCTAGTGTTAAGACACTGTTCTCCATTAAGACACTTTCGTTTCCTAAATTAATAATTTTAAGGCATTGCGTAATTGCTTGCTGCATTGCTTGTTACCAGAGTGAAGAAATGAAAATGTACCCGTAGGGACTGTCGATTATTACAGATTTCTACGCCGCGTCCAATCTCTTTATATGTTTTCTAAAATACTATTTTTAATCTGTGGTCACAAAAATTATTTACCCATATATATTCATTGTTTGTAATATGAGCATAACTTTTTGTAGCTTCTATGAAGACCATACAACTTTGAGTATCTATATACAATTAATTATTATAGTATAGAGGAAAATGATAATGGTAATTACTTTAAGTGTACTACATATTTATCAATAACCATTTATGTAGTAATGCGTTGCGTTTGAGTACTGTCTAGTTTGTATTACATATGTTTTGTTCCCAAACGTTAATCCATACATATCCATACCTATATTTATATAATTTTATTTTTAATTGAATTTAATTGAATTTTTAATTTATAAATTCGAAAGTTACTCTGTCTATCACTTACGTTACTTGTTCTAGTTACCTTTCGTTTTATGAACCAATATCGATTTATATAATAACTTCATTATGATTTTTTTGATTTGGCTTGGCATGTTTGTGAAAAATTGATACATCACTAGTAAATTCGTATTTGAAGTAGGTTTGTAACAACTGGCCAAATATGTTTTAGTATTGTAAATGAAACTCTTTAACTGGATTAATTGTAAATATTTCGTGTTATATATTTTTGGGAACCCGACGATTCAACACTTACGTCTTACCGGCAGTAGTCCGTGGTCACGTAAGACTTGTAGACTGAGGTGGCATCCGTCTGTCAGTGGACTTAATTTTTATATCAATTTTATAATTTCATAATTGCCTCGCCAGTTATACCATCAGTCTACCTGTGTTTTAACATTAGATTTCGAAGATCCTTCTTTACTTCGAACCTATTATACATTCATTTAAAAAATAAAATAGCTTTTATTTGCTTTCCTTTTGTTGCAGCTATGGCGAGCGTAACCCTGGCTTGATTCAGGCAAAAATTTCAGTTAACGACAAACTATCTTCCGAGGTCGCTTAGGATCAGGCTCGATCGTCGTTTCTACGACGATTACAGAATTTCTGACTATATGTCTATGTCAGAACATTTTGGGTTCCATGTCTAAGACATTACTGGGTCCCATCGCCACTTGGATGGGTCCTACGTCCTTCATATACTATTGTATATATTGAAATGTATACGGGACCCAGAACGTCGTTGTTCTTTTACAGATATGGCTAGTTACTTTATATTTACTTTACTTTTTAGTTATTAGACTCCATTTTAAGTATTGACACTTTGCAGTAGTTTTTTTTGTTTGACAGTGGCTTAAATTGCTTTGGTATAAGAATTGTATTGTAAATACACAATTTAAGAATATGACTGTTTGTATTGATGTTTGAATGAAACTTCGCTGATGATATATATGTACATGTAACGTAACAAAATTATTTTTACTTTTCACGTTATATGTATCATTATGAATTGAGATTTATTAATTAATGTATTATAACTATTGAAATTTATTAAGATAATGTCGACGTTTGAAACGTGAGAACCAAACGTGAAATATACTTTTATCTATGTTAATATATTGTTATGCGTAGCCTATTAATTATATTATAAGAATAAAAAAAACCATATATTTTTAACTAGATTTAAGTTATAATATTGTCAATCTTCGTGTCTAGAGGAATATAGAAAGTTTAAAAATATACTTAATATTTTTAAACTTTCTATTAACCAAAATTGGGTAAATTATACAATTTATACAATTTTGGTTTGCGTACCACAAAGTGATTTATTGTTTTGTTAAATTGTGACATGACATTAAGTAAGGATTAATATTTTGAGGAATGGAGTGTCTTAACACTAGGTTCCATCTGCCTACCCTGCTGTATGCGGGATATACAGCGTGAAGCTGATTTATTTAATTTAATTTTTATTAAAAATTTTCTCGAAATTGATCGAATTGATCTATTTTTGGAATATTAAGATTTTTGCCTTCATATACGTATATCTTAAGCGTTTAAGACAATGTACTTTAGTATAAAATCGATTTTAATATATTAAGGTATTGGAAGCGTACAAGGCAAATGATTTTATGAGTCTATAAACGTATAGACATATGTATTTAAAATTGAAGCTTTAGAAGTTACTAAATGTTTGTTGGAAATTATCTTTTGATATGAGTAGGAAAGGTAAGTCTAATAATAGTGTTTAGGTCTAGAGAAATAAATATTTTTATTTTCAATGGTAACTTATTGAATATATTTATACAACTACCAAACGCCATATTATGATTGTGGGTAAAACTCTTATTCGGAAGGACATTGACTATGGTACTATAAGCATTTAAAGAATCTTTTAAATAAGATACAGCGTTGAATTCCGCTTTGAAGCAGTTGGAATTCGGAAAATAAGGAAGATTTATGCCTAACTTCATTCAAAAGTAAATATTATTTAATATCAATAAGAATGTTTCGTCTATATATAATTATCTATTCATTACATTTTCACAATCATTGTGCAAAATATAGTTTTTTAACGAGTTATTTGTATGCCATTAAAGTTTAAGGTCGTTTTGTCTGTGATTAAAACAGGGTCTTACTTAATTTAACAGGAAGTTAATGTTATTTTATGTTTGCGTTGTCATTTGAGCTTAACGTACCGTAACTAATATTACATAAAAATTGAATTTAATTTTCTCGTACTCATATTTATAGTTGCTTATAAAATATTTGTAAGATATCAACTTATTGGACACATAATCCTATTAATATTAATATATTTTTTTAATTACCTCACCTAAAAGCCTTCTAGTAACGTCCTCTGCTGAAAATAAATAATTTACTAAACGAAATACCGAGTGTTCAAACACTTATATCTTGAAATATTTTTAAGTTTCCCGATTTCGTCACTTGTAAATATATTTTTTCCACACAGTGGTTTGCTTTAAGATCGTTGTTAGGTGAAAAGTAACATAAGATAATATTATTTACTAAAATTATTCTTATTCAATGTGTAAGATGTCGGTTCAAAACTTAATGCTATAACAATAATTCTACAAATATGTAGTTATTATATGAATAATGAAAAAGGCGATAACTGATGTTCATGCGTTGCATGACGGCCGACAAGTTGTGGCCGCTATGACGGAAAATAATCGCAAGTAAAAAAGTCCTAAAATCAAATTTTGCGCACACGTCTCTTTTTTTCTTCTTTATTCAAAGAATAAAAATAAACTCCGAGGATAAGGAGACGGTAGAACATAATATATTTGTCAATTTCATGTTTTAGGCTCGTTACCAACAATCTATTAATCGTCATACTATTATGAAATGGAGCGTCTTAACACTAGGTTCCTCGTGTCTACCCCACCGTGTGCGGGGTACAGCGTGCAGATCATTTTTATTTTAACATATTACATATAAGTAGTAAGGATCTTTAAAATTCTAAATGTTTCGACATTTATTCGATTAGGTCTAAGTAAAAGTATTCTATTTTACAAATTTAACTCTTCTTGATTAGAAGTTTTAATTGTAGCTGTTAAGGTTTAGATGTTTGATGTATGTAATATTGTAGACATATTTTTTGAATAAATATTTTTTTTTTTTCGCCAACGTCCTCTCGTTATAAGGTTTAGTGAAGACGGATAAAATTCTTTATCTATTTGATTCTAGTGTTATATCCTTGTCAATTTTGATGCAATTTATTCTATATAATATACAGGACAGTCTAATTACCGCGTTAAATAAATAAGGACAATATTTTTATCGATATTAGGCAAAATTGTCGTATATTTTCTTCTCTAACATATAATAATATTTAGTTTTTACTTGTGGTCCAAAAGAGCTATATGTTTTTATATTTTCGATAACTAATGGCTTATTCGGCCTACGTTATACTCGAGGATTATTTCGAGTGATATACGGGTTTGCACAAAGACATTAATTTTGTAAAGAATTTATGGAATTTTTAATGATTAAGGGGATGCAGGGTAAGCGTACGTTCTAAAGCAACTTATCCTTTTAGTAATATGGTACATATAATATAAATTTTACAACTTTCATATTATCAAAATTACATATTATGCTAGCAAGTATTTGATATAACAAATATGTATATCGATAATAAAATATGTTATAAAAAGGGCGTTATTATATACATATTAAATAACCGGTTAACGAGTTTTGGTTCGACATCGAGGTCGTATGAGAAATTGTATGCTCGACCGTGAATTGAATACGGAAACACTCAAAATTATATTGTTTGTAAACAGGAAGATTTATTGATTTCTGATGATTGCCCACTGATTCTTTGTTAATGTTAACAATATCTTCTAACGTTTTTATGCCGGATATTTAAATAGAAATATCTATCGGTGATATAATATCGCAGAGGCCGTCGTTGCGCAGTGGCACAAGGGTGTCGCGCGTAAACGCGACGGTTGTGGGTTCGATTCCCACTCGAGGAAGTGAAATATTTATTTATGTTTATATTTCCATTTTCTTCTCTCTAGGTAAAGCACGGCGTTGAGCTCTACCACACGACACTTAACGTCTCCAGAATTCGGCAGAAAGTGGGGAACGGAGTGTCTTAACACCGAGGTTCCCTCTGCCTACCCTGCCTATACAGCGTGAAGCTGAAAAAAAATATATAACATCGCAATCTTTAAGGAAAGTTATATGCGATAATCTAGATATACAGGAAGAGTTTTGACACGAAAGTCCAGTTTTTAACAGTAATTCAAGTTAACAGATCATGAGGAATGCCTACATTACATTTTATATACATCTTAAAATTTATTTTTTTAATGGCAAGAAACTGTTACCGTTATTGGCATCGCGCATATACATCAAAGACGGTTTTAAGACGATTATTAAGCGTTTTGCATTTGAATTATGTGTAGAGATAGTTGTTTCGATGTGCCCACTTTCCCACCGCTTTTTATCAAATTATATTGTGTGTGTAGTTGTGTACCAAGGGACAACATGGGTGCATTTGCATTATATTTCTTGGCATCAAACCGTCGTATTTGAAAATAAAACATGATTCTAATAATGAATTGGAAAATGTCGATTAATAATTTTTAATATTATATAATATTGAAACTGTGTGCCAAAAAGTATGATCAAATCTACAATTAGCGTTAAATGTTGTGAGTAGTTTGTAAGGTCCAATGGTTTTTTTATTGGTTTATCTGTTGAAGTATTCATAGAAGATTTTGAATTTTGTTTAGTGATTTGTAAACCTATAAGTTGCTCTATATTATAAAAAATATTTTGCAATAATTTTAATTTCCTTAGCTATTGAAAAGGAGAGAAGGGATAAGATTGATGTAAGGAACGATTTGGTGCTCATAGCATATTATGCAAATAATTTTGTTTTGCATTAACTGTAATTACATTTTTAAATTTAAGTACCTACTTAAATGCATATTTGTATGGAGAGTTACTTTATACTGATATTGTATGCTTTATACTGTATGCTGTTTAAATGTTGGGGACATACGATCTGGTTGAACGTGAGGGTCGTGGGTTCAAATGATTCTTGCGGGGCATTTTTACCTATGCTATACATCCAGCTAGACAAAAGCCATCAAACTGTGACTAACACAACGATTGTGGTTCGATCCCCATTCGAAGAAGTGAAATATTTATTTACGGTTATATTTCCATTTCTTCGTTCTGGTGTCGAGGCAAAGCGCGGCGTTGAGTTCTGACATTCGGCCCGCAATGTCTTCAGAATTCGGCAGAAAGTGGGGAGCGGAGTGACTTAACGCCGAGGTTCCCTCTGCTTACCCTGCCGCATGCGGGATACAGCGTGAAGCTGATTTAATTTAATTTAGCTAAACAAAGCGCAAGAACGGTCGGCGAGTTGTGGCTGCCCTGAAGTTAGGTTTAAAATCAAATCTTCGCAGCTATCATGAGGGCCACGACTTAGTAGTTTGTGCGAAGTCAATTGAATTGCTATAAGCAATGTGATTACAAAAGGGATTTATAAAGTCTCACTTAAATTGACTTGTATGCGGTATGGCTACATTGTATGTACGTCTCTCATCTTTTTAATGTTGTAAAATCGAACGTTATTGTATTGACACCAAATTTGATTTCAGCTTCAGTACACAAATTTTCTATTAGAGTAATAGAATTTTTTTGAAATAATAGTAATAATTTTACGTTGTGTAATACTTTCCATATATTCTATGTTTTAATCATACAATAAGTATGCTCATATATAATACGCAATAAGCGTAAACGTATACAATTGTTGCATTATTTTAAGTTGGACTTTGACTAACGCACAAAGTTATTTTTGTAATTTTTTTTTTGTTTATACTTATATAAATAATTAGATTCGAAATAATTGATTTTGTATGGCCATCAGAACTAATTGTAGCTAATAATATCGACAGAAACATCGAAAAAAAAAAAACAATATTGATATATTTTCTGTAGAAAAATTTGGTTCTCTTAATGTTTCATGTTCCTCTATAATAGATACTACTGGCATCTGATGGCTTTTTAATTTTGTACATGTGTTTAGAAGTTTCTTTAATTTTTTTCTTACTTTTTTCAACTAATGTTTGTAAGTTTTTACTTTTTTGATATTGAAATTGCTCTGTTCTGTTTTGTTGCTTAATTTAGTAAGTTCGGACCTACGGATTTGTTTGTTTGTATAATTGTCAATTAAAGGACAAATAAAGTGGTAATTGTGATATACTTTCGTTTTAATTGTCAGTTAATATGACTATTTTATTATATTATACACATGTTATCGAACTGCTTTTATGGCAGTTGGCAACTTATTGACACGTGACTATGTTTTTTATTTTTTATTTTTTGCTTAAACATTGATATGAAATATACTAAACGCTTATACTATACTATAAATTTAAAAACAACATATTATATCATAGTTGAATTAACCGTCTTCTTCGAAATGTCATTTTTTTGAGCAATATTAACGATTATATAGAGACACTTCGTTAGGACAGTGAATATTTATTTAGAGACACTGTTAGGGCAGCCGTCCAAAAACGAGAAAGGTACATACGCTGCTCAATATACAATAAACAATATAAATATTAGATATAAATACATGTTCAATAAAATATTGCAATTAAATTAATGTCCACAATAATCACTAAACACGTCTCAACTGCGCCACGACGCAGAGCTATTAAACTAAAGCTGAATTTAAAATATATATCTATAATTTCGTTATTAAAAATGGTAGCGAAGGTCTCTCCTTTCGTCTGACTGTCTATTGAACTGATGAAGGAGATTATTTAATCTAACGTCCGGATTGTTCATTTTAAAGTTCAAATAAAGTTGTACCCGTAAGCCTTTCTACTTTTAATTTTTGAAAGGTTGCGTCTAAACATTCATTATTTATTAAATTTTAAGAATGTTCTTAATATATTCTGTGGATTTACAACAAATATATATCTATCTACATCTACATTTTTTACTTAATATTTAATTTAATATTTATTAATGGTTAACACGTTTGATAAAGTTTTAGATAGTCTAGCAAGTCATTTTATTAACAAATTAAAATCATATTATTATATATATTATATTATGTTCTTCTTACCTCATTTGTAAGATTTATATGTTTTTTTATGTAAATCTAAATATATTTTATCTATACCTATAATTGCAGTCCATTTATAATATTATGAAAGTCCAATTATAAAATTATGAAAGTTCCTTTCTTTCCAAACAGCCCCAGGAAAAGTACTGGTACCTAAATTAAAATATACGCCGGCCGCGTGTAAAAGTCAAGGCTTCATAGCCTTTAAAATTATAGACATTTAACATTTTAAATTACAAATTAATAATTGTAAGTGACAAAATATAGGAAATATTGTGTTATTGATTAGGCATCAGGAAATTAGTAATTTTATGTAAACGTGTAGGTACTTAGGTACACGCTGGAAATGAAGAATGCCAAATAAATAATATAAAAAAAAATCAGCTTCACGCTGTATCCTGCACACAGGGGTAGGCAAATGTTAGTGTGTATTTATTAGGAAAATATAGATAGTTGTTTTAAATCTGCACTATATCTACACTATAATGTCATTATTTCGTGTGAAAAATATATAAAATTGCTTTAATATGGATATATAAGACGATATTCTACTTTTGTATTGACGGAACATCTTCTTAATTTAAAAAATTAAAATATTTATTTATAAATTTAAAGAAATATATGTGACATGAATAAATATTATTATATTGAGATATTATATAGTAAAATACGCAAAAAAAAAGAACGGAAACTTGTACTGATTCACATGTATGTAAATATTAATTAATGATGTATTAGTCAAAGTGAGGTGAGGTAACCGTACCTAATCTCAAGGCTCAAATCGCGTCGCGCATTTCGCGTTCGTGGTCCGTGGTCAACAAAATCGAAAGGCTATCACTGAGTCACCGCCCAGGCTGTGTTGCGCCGCCGACACTAGTTTGCCTTGGCAATGAAAGTGAAATGGATAATATGAAGCACAGGTTGTATAAAAACTGACGCACCCTGGCAGAAGTTATTCAGTTGCCAGCACAAACAACACAAAGATGTACGCTAAGGTGTGTTCTAAGTATTCATTAAATAATATTTGTTTTAATATATTTTTTTAATTTATAAATTAAAATAATATATAATATGGTTTTCAGTTGATCGTCGCACTTTGCGCTTTAGGCGTCGCCCACGGCAGTGGCCTCCTCGCGGCCGCCCCAGTAGCGTACAGCAGCCACGCTATTGCCGCCCCCGCGATAGTGTCCAAGACCGTTGTGTCCCCAGCTGTCTCGTCGGTGTCTGCCTACTCTAGCCACACCGCCCACTCCGGCCCCGTGGCCACCTATGCCGCCGCTCCAGCGATCGCCAGCTATGCCGCTCCAGCAGTCACCACCTACGCCGCCGCTCCCGTCGTAAGCAAGACCATCGTGCAGCCAGCTAGTTCTTCCTACTCTTCTTACTCTAGCAGCGTTTCCCACGGAGCACCAGCGGTCGCATCTTACGCCGCCGCTCCCGCCGTAGTCGCCGCCCCCGCTGTATCTGTGGCCGCCGCCCCTGCCGTAGCCGTGGCCCGCGCCGCCCCCGCCGTAGCCGTCTCCCACACTATCTCCCCCGCCGTATCTTCTTACTCTTCCTACTCCAGCCAAGTTGCTCATGGTGTTAAAGCTATTGCTACCCCAGCCTTAACTTCTTACGCCGCTCCAGCGGTGGCCTCTTACGCTGCCCCAGCGGTTGCCTCTTACGCCACCCCAGCCATCACCTCTTATGCCGCCCCCGCGATCACCTCTTACGCCGCCCCCGCGGTTGCCTCCTACGCCTCCCCCGCGATCGCCTCTTACTCTAAGATCTACTCTGCGCCCGCCATCTCCTCTTACTCTAGACTGTACTCTGCCCCCGCAGTCGCCTCTTACGCTGCTCCCGCCTACTCTACTTATGCCGCGGCCGCCCCCGTCTACAAATCGGCTATCTCTTACTCGGCTGCCCCCGCTGTGTCTTACAACGCTCACGCCTGGTAAACTGAATCACATTGTAATTCTGTAAATATGTAATTAACAAATAAAACGACACGCTATAAAAATGTATTTTAATATTAGTCCCTCAATTATATTTATTGTATCTTCTATACTTTGTCTATTCCAAAAATATATTTATATATCGTTATGCTTATGCAGACCAATGCACAAGGGTGTAGCCAGCTCTCTATATCTCTATATAGGGGTCAGATAAAAAAGCCTACACATTTTTTTATTTTTTTAAATCTATTTTTAACACGATAAGAACTATAACTCACATTTGTTGTGGAATGGAGGTAGGGTAAAAATTAAAAACAAAATAAAATCTATACTACTATGAGTATAAACGCTAAGATATCCGCATCTACTGGTCCGATTTACTCTTCTTTTGCTTTGTATGAAACGGACATTCCTCAGGAGTGTTATAGTTTATATAACATTATGTTATAAGTCTTAGTTAGCATTAAATAACGAAATAACAATAACAATAATGAACGCCATCGAATAATAAGGCATTTTTGACAGAAAATAATTGAAATTTGGAAGGTGATATTTTTCCGTTTTTTATTTGATATGGATATTCCAACATACGAGTACCTCGGCTGCTATATAAAAATAAAAAATAATTCATCGCTCAGTTTACGCCCGCAAGCCTACTCGACTCGCGCAGGGAACGCCCTTGCCGCCGATGACATCCCTGATCCTATCAAGCAGCCGCATCGTGCTTGCACTTTCTCAGATATTGTTCATGAAATGTTTCAGTCTGTTGGCAAATGCAGCATTATAAAACTAGGTGGTATGTGGGCGAGGATATGTAACGTATATTATGCATACTAAAAAACTGACCAGCTATATATACATGTATTCTAAATTTTTTTTAAATGTACTCGTATAATAGTAAAATATATATTTACGAATGTAAAATGAAATATTATGTAGAACATGTGTGTGTGTTTTTGTGTTTTGTTTATACTAGCCCTGCGCAATAAGAGGCGACGTGAATCAAATTTCTGACAATGTCTTATAAGTATTACACGTTATAAGTACTTTCTGAAAAATATGTTAATACATTTTAAAATAGCATTGCGAGATATGTAATGTAGCTGCATAGTTTTTTAGGGAACGGAAACTAAAAAAAAAAATTTGCAATAAAGAAATATTGAACAAATATTTAACTGTAGTAATATTTGATTAAGAAATGCCGCTAACTGTTGGAGGTGTTGATGTATACGGCTTTTTTGGCCTTCGCCAAACGCTAAGTTAATATAAGCTTTTTCTCTTTCGCGCTGTATTCCCCATGTCGCAGGGAGGTAAACTAGTGTACCTTTATAAAATATACAAATATATTCCAGATTGTATTTTTGTGACGGAGAATCGCTTTTTAATTGGTCTTTGCCATAATATTTTTTTGTATTCCTTCTAATATAGATTTATATAATAAGTTACCCAATGTAAGATGATTATTGTGTTATATATATTGGAGTCTTATTTCAATATAATCTAAAGCCAATGAGAAGAAATAAAAATATTGCAAATGAAATACAACATGTTATACTAAAGGTTAATTAAATATTATAAATTGAAACTTTACATAAAAAAGTAAACTTGAAGTAAATCGAAAGGCTGTCACTACATCCGACTCTCGTCACAACTACTTGCCCAATAAGTACCGATCGCCTTGATAATGAAAGGGACTCGAAAAATAAGAATATCAACGAAATTTCCGAGTAAGTATATAAACGAGATTTTTTTGAAAAATTATTATTCAGCACGCAGCTTGAACAACATAAACATGTACGCCCAGGTGTGTCTCATTTAATAATACTTCTTATATATTATACATCTAAGTGAAGCGATATACATATTAGTTATATTATTGTGACGTGTGTAGATTAATTTTATATTCTTATTATATTTCTAGTTGATCATCGCCCTTTGCGCTTTAAGCGTGGCTCACGGCAGTGGCCTCTTAGCCGCCGCCCCAGTCGCGTACAGCAGTCACAGCATCGCGGCTCCCGCAGTGTCTTCTGTGTCATACTCAAGCCATACCTCTCACGTAGCACCTGTAGCTGCCTACGCTGCCCCCGCAGTAGCCAGGATTGCTGCCCCAGCCTATGCTTCGTACTCCGCCCCTGCCATCGCCAGCTATAACTCTCCTGTGGTAGCTAAGTCCATCTCACCCGCCAGCGTGTCCTACTCATCTTACTCGAGCAGCACATCTCATGGTGCTCCAGTAGCTTACGCGGCCCGTACTGTTGCTGCTCCCGCTGTTGTAGCCGCTGCCCCCGCTGTCGCAATATCTCATAGCATCGCCACCCCAGCCATAGCTGTCTCTAAAACCATTACTCCTGCAGTCTCATCTTACTCTTCCTATTCTTCACAAACTTCTCACGGCGTTAAAGCTATTGCCGCACCTGTAGCAGCATATTCCGCTGCCCCAGCTATTGCGTCATACGCTGCCCCAGCCATCGCCTCATATGGTAGATCCTACGCCGCCCCAGCGATTGCCTCTTACAGATCTTACGCCACTCCTGCTGTTGCCTCTTACGCCGCCCCCGCAGTCACCTCTTACTCTAAGGTCTACTCTGCCCCCGCCATCTCCTCTTACTCTAAGGTCTACTCTGCCCCCGCAGTCGCCTCTTACTCTAAGGTCTACTCTGCCCCCGCCATCTCCTCTTACTCTAAGGTCTACTCTGCCCCCGCAGTCGCCTCTTACGCCGCCCCCGCCTACTCTACATACGCCGCAGCCGCCCCTGTCCTCAAATCCGTATCCTATTCGGCGGCACCTGCTGTCTCTCACATCTCTTACAGCGCTCACGGTGCTAACTACGCTTGGTAAACAAACTGTAAATTGTTATGTTGAACACTAAATATAATATCATATGTTAATAATAAAGACTAAAATATATACAGATTTTTATATCGACGTCCACATTACTTTTTTATAGCCCCGACCATAACACTAGTTTTAACATTAGGTAATGAATAAGAAACTTGTGAATTACACGTTTAAATATTATTAAATAGTAGAGAAAGGGTACCTAGTACCTCAGTTCCACACTTTCCACTGAATTTTTGGAGGCATTGCATATTGGATGGCGGAACTCAACGCCGGGCTTTTGCCCAGGTGCCAATGAAAATATAAATAAATAACTCCCCAGAGCGGGCATCGACCCCACAACCGTCGCATTACAGTCACACACTTGTGCCCCTTCGTCACGATGGCCTCATTATACTAAATAAAGAAAAATATATGTGCATTTTTAATGTAGTAAATAATGTAAGCATCTCTTGTATGTTAGATAGAACAGCATAATAGATCTAAAGAGCTGAAATACTGACTTTAATGAGCTTTACAATCAGATACTCATTTCGAAAACCCCCTTTGTGTTGTAGTTCATGTAATAAATAATTACAGCTTTATAAAGAAATAAAAACAATCAAAATTTTAATGATATTTTTTTAAATTCATATATACCTTTTTCACAAAATTAAGTCAATATGGTTTCAATGAACATTCAAGAGTGGGGTATTATTATGTCAACAATAATAATATTAAGGGCTCTTTGAAATATCGTTTACTACGTGGAGTATCTATGTACATTAAAATAGCAAGTTTGATAGTTAATTCGTTTAAACATGTGTGTTTAACAAATTTTAAATTTTCGAACAGTCCACTTATTTAATGGAAATAGCTGTTCATAGTTTTTTTTTAATTAAATAATATATTGAATGGCCTAAGTTTCTAAATACCAGAATTTATATTTGTGCAGTTTAATAATAGGCTTAGGCCAATCGTGGCATAATGTGTGACTGTAAACGCGACAAGACGTGGATTCCATTCCTGCTTGAGAAAACGAAATATTTAGTATTTCCAAATTTCTTAGTTCTGATTGTCTCGAGTCGGAGTCAAACCCACAATATGTAGTGTTTAAAGCCGCACGCTTTTGTCCCGACAGGCCTATTAAGACAGAGGCTCTGCAATATTTAGATGTTTGTTCCAATTTCATATAAGTATGTGAACTGAGCCAAGTATATATGCATTATGTATCATTTCATATAATTGCTATTGAAATGACGCAACTTCGATTTAAAGTGTCAACGAGTAGCAACTGGGTCGCAACGAAAAAGTATTTTGGTGCTCTTATAAAAGCCAAAATATTAACAGACACTTTGGATTAAATGTTGATATTTTTGTTGTAATATGTATTTACGTAATATATATTTTTTGTAATTCCTCGTAAAATTTTTTGCTGATTAATTTGTTTTATATAAAGTATATATGTATATTAAAAAAAGAGAGCGAGTTGGTCTCGCCCATCGAGGGTTCCGTACAAAAATTTGTGGTCTCGAACTTTTTCTGAAATTCAAGCATAACTTAGCCAAAGCTCTTTTATCTGATAACTCACTTGCTATTAGCTTTTAAGATTTAACCCTAAATATATACTTTTAGGTTTTTTTCCTGAGCTAGTACTATCTCTAGATGATAGCTGCCAAATTTCATAATTTTAGATTAACCTGAAGTACCTTATTAATTTTGATTCTTTTTATAGTGTCGAATTACGCATTTTTTGTTATTTTAGACAATATTTTTTTAGGATTTAACCATGAATATATAGTTTTTAAACATTTTCCTGAACAAATACTACCTGTAGACGTTAGCTGCCAAGTTTTATAATTAATTCATAAATTGACATGAAGTAGCCTATGAGTTTTGATTCACTTCATAGTGTTGAAATACGCATCTCGCGAAAGTTGTATTTTTTGCGACATAAACGACCATATCTTTTTTCTAAGTAAATATAGAAATATGTTTCTTGTCAGGAATCAAGGGGCCATAGATGTGATTATATGGTTTGAATTTCAACCCGAAATCTCTAAGCGTTCCTTAAAAAGTACGGAACCCTAACTGGCTTCACGCTGAATCCCGTATTTCATACATGCAACATAGTCAAAGGGACCGGGGACAGGGGCCTAGTGTTAAGACAAAAGTTCGCTACGAATTCGCGACGTATTTTGGCAAACATCTTTTAAAATTTTGTATTTGTTATACCTTTATGAAGTATTTTTTCGAGTAAATTGCTGTGTTGACAAGGCCTTAATTTAGTTTTTAAATATAAATATATTCTTAATGACAATATTATTACAACACGAAAGAATTAAAAATTAATGAGTAAATGAAATTGTAGTGCAAGCGAGCCAATCCGCAAGCAAGTGTAATTAGAACTCTTTATATACATTTATTATCAATTAAATTTTCCAAAAGCTTATTTAAAACGATTAAGCTGACATTAAAACACAAAAATATGTTGAGAAATCAAACTACTTACACTATTCAATATCTAGTACACACATTTATCGGCGGACTCGGCTGTTCTTTCACCCTGACATTGTTGTTAAACCCAGATCGACAGGGGTTTAACTTTATGATTGCTTCTTGGACCCATTCAAAATAATCCTTGTTGCAAGACTAGAAAATATATTTTACTCTATCAGAAAATAAAACCTCGTATTGCATTTAATTTCAGCAAGAATTGATTACCAGTTTGTTCAGAGCGGTATAAAAGTGAATGCGTGAGTTTTCGAAGTTACTTAGTAAATAGAGCTCAATCTTCTAACATGTATTCTAAGGTAGAATTTTTTTTAACATTTATAATTATAATATTTAATATATTTTTAATTATTATCAATTACTAACCTTTTACATTCGAACACTAGAAATTGTTAACTATAATATATATAAGAAATAGTTAAAGATAACTTTAAGTATGTATTTTTTTCTTTAAGTATATTTTAGTATATATTTAAGTATTTAAGCTACTTAAGATATAAGGGAACATTGTTCGTTTCAAGTAAATAAAGTTTTTATAACACATAAGCCCCCCCACCTAAAAAAACTTTTTTTTAGCTTAACGTGTATCCCGCACACGACAGGGTAGGCATAAAAATATAATCAATATTGTTAAAAGTAGAAAGTAAATGATTTATCATTTTGATCAAATATAAATCTAAATGTATTCAACATTATTTTCAGGTGGTCATCTTCCTCTGTGCCGCGGGCATTGCTTCCGCTGGTAACTTACTGCATGCGGCCCCTGTGGCTTACGGCGCACCGGCATCATCAGTGTCGTACTCCACCACCACCACGTCTCACTCCGCTCCAGTAGCTATTGCCGCACAAGTAGCCTCATATGCTGCTCCCGTGGCATCTTACGCCGCACCTGTACCTGCATATGCAGCTCCCATTGCATCGTACTCTGCACCCTTAGTCGCAAAAACAGTAGCCCCCATCGCCTCTTATGCGGCTCCTTCTTCTGCAGTTTCATATCAATCAGTATCTACACATTCTAGTCCAGTAGCTTACGCAGCTGCTGCCCCTGTCATTGCCAAATCATATGCAGCTCCTGTTATCGCAAGGGCGTATGCTGCACCAGTTATTAAATCTTACGCAGCAGCACCTTTGGTTACCCGGACATATGCGGCCGCGGCCCCTGTCATAGCTAGATCTTACTCTGTTCCTGCGATCTCGAGCTACGCTGCGCCCGTTGCGCGTATCGCTCCTTCATTGTCTTACACGTCAGTCGCTTCGCACAATGCACCTGTGGCCATTGCTGCGCCATCTATCGCGTCTTATGCTGCGGCTCCAGCTGTTTCATACGCTGCTGCAGCTCCAGTAATTTCTAGTTATGCTGCGGCTCCAGCTGTCTCATACGCTGCTGCAGCTCCAGTGATCTCTGGTTATGCTGCGGCCCCTGCTGTATCGTATGGATTAAGTGGACACGGATCTTATGGAATACGCGCTGTTTCCTATGGTTTAGGAGGACATGGATGGTAGGTCGATAAATGAGAAAAGTATTTGTAAATATATTGTGTTATATCGAAGTCATTATTGTCATTATAGTTCTACATCAAAGTCATTGTTATATTTATTTCATTCATAATATAAAATAAATAGGCCAACTCATAAATGTAAAACGAATAAAAACCTTTTTCATTAATATTGCTTATTATTTTATTTTTATAAACTTAAAGTGCTCCAAATATTACTTTTTATAAAGCGTTTATATTATTTTTCATTTCATTTTAAAATAGTTAATATGCCATCAATCAAAGAAACCAAATTGGATTTCCGATTTATATTATTGTTTTTTGGCTGGACGTCGAACTTTGTTTGACACGTTTTTTTTTACACGTTTTTGACTGCCTAAAATACATTAAATCAATCGACACAAAGGCATTCTTTCCGACCTTGTGAAAAATTATACAGAAGTAAATTATTTAAGAGTGGATAAAATAGTCATCCTAACAACTGTTGGACCTGCATTTAAATTATCATTACTGAGTTAGTATTTTGAAACAATTAGGAATCAATTATCTACTTATTATATTATACACAATAGTATATTATATAAGTATCCTTTGTATAGGGTCCAATAATAGGGTACAAGATGCTGAAGTTTCACATCTTAAGTACACTTGTAGCGCTTGGAAAAGTCACAATCGGAGTATTTTTTTGTAATTTATTTAAGGCTTGTGAGTGTGTAGACCACGATACGTTCTTGCTTAAACTTAGCCCTTATGGAGTCAAAGGCAGCGCTCATGATCAAATTGCTACTGTAATCATAATAGAGCGTGGAATTAAATTTTGTTGATGTTCACTCTGGAGTAAATTATATTTTGAAAAGGGCAAAAAAATCGAGCTAGAAGTAGCTTTTTTAGGACTGACATGCTATTAACATTTCTATATATAATTTCGAGTGGGGATCGAACCGACAACCAGTAGAATTTTACAGCACACTTTGTGCCGCTGTGTTTCGACTGGCCTTATGTCCTAATTAAATGGAGTATTTAGATTTTTGATTGGATTCTTGAATTAAAACAATAAATAAATTTATTTATGCGTTATTAAACACATGATTAAGTTACTTCCTTTGCAATTAATATTGAAATTATATTAGATTTTACAAACTTCTACTTTATATTACATTACTTTCAAATGGTGTCATAAAAATGTTTTCAGTTTTTTTAATAATTCTACTTATTTTGCTGAAGTGTACTTAGGTTTATTTTACACTCACTTTTTACTATTTTTAGGATTTCGTACCTAAAAGCGGAACCCATATAGAATATCCTTTTTAAACTGTGGCCTCTATGTCAAAGCAATCAAAAGATATGAGTAATTATACATAGATTTTTCTGCACTTTGTATTCGCGTGTCCAATATCCGTGAACTTACAGATACGAAATTTAGCACGAAATAAAACTTACAGTACTTACAAAAGTACAGATGCGTTGGTGGGCGACTCCGACTTAGCTTTAGTTCAAAAATAAAATATGTGATATAATTTTTGAAGTTTTTATTGACTGTTTTTTAAATACATTTCAATAATCCTTAATTATACGCATATATCTTAATTATATTTAAGTCTTTGGTTAATCACCATCCGTAGTTGATTCCCAAACCAGAGTAGCTAACATGGGAGACTGCTGGTGCAGCAGAGTAAGCTACTGCCGACTTAAGTACCGGAGCCGCAGCATAGGAGTAAGAAGGAGCCGCAGCATAGGAATAAGGAGCTGCAGCATAAGATACTGAAGGAGACGCCAGAGATGAATATGACACTGTTTGGCCAGCTAAGCTTTTGGTAACGACTGGACCAGCAGCATATGCGACAGGCGCAGCGTGTAACAATGATGCAGGGTGAGCTACAGAAGAGTAGGATACAGCAGGTGATATAGCTTTTGCTACGACAGGAGTTCCATAGCTCACTGCAGGGCTGGCAGCATACGCGATGGGAGAAGATCGAGACACTGATGAGTATGACACTGCTGGCGCGATGGCTTTAGCGACTACTGGTCCCGTTGCGTAACTTGCGATAGCTGGAGCATGAGAGATGGTCTGGTATGATAGAGCTGGTCCCGCTGAATAGGCGACAGTCTTAGCTACCACGGGGCTTGCGTATGAGATTGGCGAGCCATGAGCTGTTGTCTGGGAAGAGTATGATACGGAGGAGGCGGGTGCGCTGTATGCTACGGACGCAACAGGCGCGGCGTGGAGAAGATTGCCGGCTGAGGCAAGCCCAGCGACGCACATGAAGATAACGACCTTAAAACAAAAAAAAATAATTAAATATTAATTATAAATGTTTGTTTTATAAAACATTTTAACACTTATTCTATTTATAAATAATAAATTGTCATATAATTTATATTCATCATACCTTGGAGTACATGTTTGATTGTTCCGTTGTTGTGTATGGAATGAATTTCACTTCAGACGCAGATGCTTTTATATGGTCGCAAGGAGGCTGTATTGACATTTGCGATGTACTCAATACGTCGCCCGTAGCCGCAGGCGTGCGTTACAATGTCAAGGCCGGTCTTTATCCAAAATATATTTCTTGAACCCGTATTTTAAGGCACTCGTAATTTTACTCATAAATTTATGTGCTTATTCTTTTTTTTTCTCATTGAAAAGTTAATGATATTACAGTGAAATATTTTGACATATAAATTTATTATTTTAATTTTATACACTTACATATATGGTTCTTGTAGAGTATAATGTGTTTAAAAAGTCTAGTATCGTAGCAAAATATAGATTAATATTAATCATCTGGTGTTACATGGGGTCGTGGGCGGCGGTGATCACTTACCATCAGGTGACCCGAACGCTCGTTTTCCTTATCCTCACTCATAAAAAAAAAGAAATTGGTAATTTTTCTTATTTTTTATAAGAAAAAATTTATACACTCCGTCCCCCACTTCCTTCCAAATTCTAGATACTTTGCTTGCTTAGTGCGGAAACTCAACGCTGCGACTTGCCTCGACACCACAGCGAAGATAATGTAAATATAAATTTAAATAAAATTTAATTTCCTCCAGTGGGGATCGAACCCACAATCAGTAGCATTTACAGTTACAATTTATGCCCATGCGTTACGACCGGCCACATATTTTAAATTATTTTCTTTAACAATAAAAGATAATTATATGCGTTAGAGGCCACTCTGTAATACGATGGCGGCTCTCTTCACGCATTTATGTCTATTTTTTGTCTTGAGAAAGTTAAGACAAGAATTCTGATAAGAGGTATTTTAGCATCTATAATAATCGATATTTTAATCGACTAATTTTAATTATTTTTATATCTTTCTTGTATAAAATCGACTTTTCCATCCTTTTATTATATATATAGATATAGAGGCCGTCATGGCGCAACGGTTATAGGTTCGATTTCTATTATATACTGAATTATTATTTATTAATATTTTCATTCCTTCCCTCTGGTAACAATATACAGCGCGGCGTTGACGTCTCCGCCACTCGATACATACTCAACAATTACTGCGGCAAGTGGGGAACGGAATGTCGTAGCACTTGGCCCTCTTTACCTTCCCTGCTGCATGCAAAATACAGCGTAAAGCTGAAAAAAAATAAATAAACTGTATCCCCCATGGTGGTAACAACTCTTACTGTAAGAGTTCGAAAAATTGTATTGGCATATCGGATAAAAGACAACACATTCACACTATAAACAAACCATAAAAATCCACTAGCTTTCCCATACATATCCATCCAAACCGTTTACGCATTAAAATTTCAACCTAACGATATCGTTAATGTATATATTACGTTACATTAACTATCTTTGCGGGGTCGACATACCTGTTTCTAAACATTTTGACAGTGTCCCCTTACACCGCAAACCACCTAATCTGCCTCAGCCACTCGATAGGTGCCTGTGTAATGTATGGTGGAAACTGGACCCTTCCGTTAAGAGATTGCTGAATAATTAAATTATAATTTGCTATTTATATTAACAGTTTTTTTTCATCATCGCGTTGGAAAATAAATTAATGTTTTCTTATAAGTACGGTAGTTTTAAGTGTTCGACAGTGTCTAAACACTAACAAGTTAATCTAATCACTAACTAAGACTCTCGTTACTGTAAAATTCTCAACCTCTTGTATTCTTAGTTTGACATTAATTGTGAAAGTTTATTTTTAAAAGGCTTAATAACATACTGCTATATTAGACAAAATAATCATCTGGATGTTGTATCGTTTATTAAAGAAGTTTAATTTACATTTTGAATGAACAAATGAAGTGTATTCCTTTCTAAATTACAGATTTAAAGTAAGAGGACAGATCGGAAAACTGAAAAACTTTAATAATTTATATCCGTAAATAAATTTTTATGCTTGGGCCAAATATAAGTAAGAATATAAAAGCTATCGCCATATTGCAAACCGCTCAAGGAAACAAAATACGTGTACTAGGGTAAATAGGGAATAATATTATAAATAATATTAACCAAAAAAATAATAATTTATAATAACTGATGTTAGATAGTAATGTTCAAAGTTATTATTTATGTCAGTAGGTATAAATTATATATTTTTTTTAAATGTTAAATATCGTTATGAAAATTACCATAATTTTACCCCTGGGTATTTATTGAACATTAGACAATTAAGTGTATTAAATAAATAGATTTACACTAGAACGAGGTAAGTTCAGTGTAGTAGATATATATTAATAGCTAAGTTAAAAAAAAGAAAAGTAAAATCTGTTCTCTTTTTATATTTACTTACTTGAATAGTTTTCGGATTTTATTAATATTTTGCCATAATGTTTATACTGTAACTCTACTAAATCAGATTTAAGGAATGAGGATAGCAAAGTGGACTATTTATAAAATTTTAAAATTTAAATATATTTTTTAAATATTAATTTATCAAATAATATAATCATATATATATCTAAAAGAAACAGGACAGCTAAACGTAATAAAAAATATGGGTAGATTATAATTTTTTATTTCGTAAATAAATATTATAAATAACAATAATACAGTTATTTAATTGACTAGATGTCATTGATCACCATCCGTAGCTGGCTCCCAAGCCAGAGTAAGCGACGTGGGAAACCGCTGGGGCAGCAGAGTACGCGATAGCAGACTTAAGTACTGGAGCACCAACGGGGGCGATGGCTTTGGCCACTACTGGACCAGCAGCATAAGATACAGGTGCGGAGTAAGATACAGCTGGACCAGAAACGTATGTTGGGGCATGAGCAACGGATGAATAAGATAAGGCCGGAGCATAGCTATTAGCCACTAAAGGAGAAGAGTATGCAATGGCTGGGGCGGCATGAGAGACTGATTGGTAAGAGACCACTGGAGATATACTCTTGGTGACCACTGGCGTGGCATATGACGCGATAGGAGCAGCGTGAGATGAGTAAGAGACGGCGGAGATCGGCGCGCTGTACGCCACCGGTGCAGCGTGTAGTAGGTTACCGGCAGAAGCGATGCCGGCGGCGCACAGGAATATCACAACCTGAAAATAATAAATGTATATTAAATTATATTTTAAATATAAAACACAAAATACTGGTTCATTTTAATACTATATTCAATTTAAATATTTTTAATTGAATATGTTGGGGCGGAGTGGCAAGTAAATATTGATGGCCGCCTTGTAAACAATACGTTTTATTCGCACCGTACCTTTGAGTACATGTTTGCTTATTCAGATGTTCAATTCGGAATGAATTTTGGGTCGATTGCAGAAGCTTTTATACAGCGTGAAGGAACCTGTATAATGACATTTATTATTCGTGGCGGCCTCTTGCTGCAGGCGCATAGTGTTTCAGAGTCAAGGCCTAAAGCTGCCTCTGCAAATTTTGTCATTTATGCAATGGATTATGGAGTTCGATTGAATTTTATTTATGAATTCGGCAAATGAAGTGATTAAAATTTATATTTAAAATGTACATTATAAGTCTGTATAAAAGTTTTTGCTTAATTTTAGTGCTTTCTATACAAAGTTTAATAACGCAGCTTTAATGAATTTTGCTAAGAATGAATAGTCGGTACTGTCGTGGACGGAGAAATAAAGAGAGCCGGGTAGCCTGGTACCCTACCCCAGACATGTTAGTAACAAAAAAATTGTCCCAAAAATAAAAAAAAAGTATATATGGAAAATATTTGGAAGCTTATAATTCAACTTTTAATTTTTTAAGTGTGGGAATAGAAATTTTAAATTAAACAAAAGATTACAAAGATCTTGATACATTAATTCAAGTTTTTTTATACTTTGATGGTTTGCATAAGGCAAAGTAAATAAGCTGTTCTGTGAGTATGGTAATTTTATATTCAACGTATTATTTTATGAGTTTCCGTTTAAAATGTCAATTTCCTTCCTTTAAGAATACGTTATGTTAAGAATATGATATAACTATCATATACGTAATTTTATAGTTATGAGGTCGTCGCAACACCTGTTTTTTTTTTACTCTTTAATTATCAAGCTTAAGATTGGCTTTAAGCTTGAACGAATATTTAGCAATATAAGAAAAAGTAATGACAAAACTTATCAAAATATTCGTTCAATTCCCAAAAAATCCGTATCCTTCATATATGTATTTCTAAATAGTAATATATTTTTTAGAAAAAGAAAAGACACTAAACAACGTCTATATGTCTATACGAGCTCTCTTATTACAATGGTACTCGTAATAAAGCCAAAACATATTAGCTGACTGTAATATCGTAGAAAACAAGAACAGATGGAGCGTACTGGCCAAACACATCAAGTAGCTTAAATAAGTGCACGTCAAGGAGATTCAATACCCGTATAAGAACAATTTCATCCACTTTATGGTGTTTCCGATCTTTTACGACCGCACTAAAATGGGATCTTACGAAGTATAACAGGAACTATCTCATTTACTTTTAAACAAGTTGTCGACAGCCAAGAGTTTTTGATATGCTTTATTTTATTATAACTCTTATATTAACAAATATGAGGACGGAGTGTCTTAACACTGGGTTCCTTCTGTCTATCCTGCTGTGTGCGGGATATAGCTATATATATATATATACGTAGCTTTCCAGGACAATTTTTGGTATGACAAGGCATGGCTTGGAGTTCACCATTTAACACGCAAAATATAAAATTTGGGCAGAGAGCAAAGAAAGGCGTGTTTAAATTAAGTTTTTTTTTCTTCGCCTTCAGGCCACCGGAATGTCTTGACATTAGGTTCTCTCAGCGTACCTAAATGCGGGATATAGTGTGAAACTAAATGAAAAAAAAAGTTATTGTGTTGCGTGAAAACACAGCTTATTTTCTAAAATTACGCAAAAATAAATCTACTCAAAGCGAATGTAGTTAGGGTAGGTATATATTATCAAACTTCATGGTAGCGAGATCGATTAGTGGAGAAAATATTACATACGTCAAAGATTTCTACATTTAGTATAAAATACAGTATATAATATGAAAGTTTTTGTAAATTTATTATTATTTTTTTTTTATTATGAAATTGCAATCAAAATGTCATCAGCTTTTCCATGAGTTGATATCGCGCTGCATGAAACGTGTAAGTAGATTTGAATAAATTTTAAGACAGGTGGCGTCTATTTTTTATTGTAATTAAGCGTTTTAAATTATGCGTTTTATAAAACAAAAAATCTTTCTGAAATGTGGAATAACGCTTTGAAAATATTGATAGATTATTATTTGTAACATATTATGATCGTTATATATAATATAACAATAGAGGCCGTCGTGGCGCAGTGGCACAAGGATGTGACTGTTACGCGACCGTTGTGGGTTCGATACCCACTCGAGGAAGTAAAATATTTCTTTAAGTTTATATTTCTATTTTCTTCGTTCTTGTGTCGAGGCAAAGCGGGGCGTTGAGTTCTGCCACAATGTATCAATTGATATTTTATTGTTTCCATAAATTTGTATAAAGATAACTTTAAAGTTTTTTTTTAAATGAAATAAAAATGTAATAAATATACAAACGTAAATTTGCAAAAGGAAATTCACACTTTGATACATTAGAACAATTATATCATGATATTCACAAAGTAAATACGTTTTTAAAATGCTTCGATATATTTGGAGCAGTAATAAGTGCCTGTTTATTTTCTTTTGTTGAAAGGTTTGTAGAAACAATATCTAATGAGAAGAAAAACAACATTTAGAATTTATTATGTTTTTATTCGCGTCGTTGTATAAAAATAAATATATACATTATTATATAATAACTAGATTTTGTACGTAAAGGTAAAGTGATCACCAGCCGTGACCGGCAAGACCGCCATAGGCAACGGCGGGCGCAGCAGAGTAAGAGATGGACTTGACTACAGCAGGTGCCGCGTAGCTAACGGGTGCGGAGTAAGCCACTGGAGCGGCGTAACTCTTCAGCACTGGGGCAGCAGCGTAGGATGAGATAGCTGGGGCTGCGTAAGAAAGAGCTGGGGCATAACTCTTGATGACTGGGGCAGCTGCGTACGTCGAGATGGCAGGGGCATAACTCTTGATTACGGGTGCCGAGGCGTACGCGACGGGGGCGATGGCTTTAGCCACCAACGGGGCACCGTGGGATGTGTGTGTAGAGTAAGAGGAGACTGATGATACAGCTGGTGCCACGGCTTTCACGATAGGCGTTGAGTATGCCACAGCAGGGGCAGCGTAGGATGAGATAGCTGGTGCAGCGTAGGATGAGATAGCTGGTGCAGCGTAGGATGAGATGGCGGGTGCAGCGTAGCTCTTTACAACAGGAGCGTATGAAGCGTACGATGCAACGGGAGCGGCGTACGAGGCGTACGATGCAACGGGAGCGGCGTATGAAGCTACGGGTGCTGCAGCGTAGGAGGTAACGGGTGCGTACGACGCCCCGTATAGACCTCCGGCGCGGGCGGTCGCTACCGCGCACAGGAATACTACAAACTGGAAAATTTAATTGAAATTATAATAATGCTATATATTTTCATATAGTTATAATAAATTAAGTGTTTTTTATGAAATTGTTAGAAAACAGTAAATGTACAAATATTTCTTGAATATTGTCAAATAAAAAAAAAAGAAAAATATTTAAAAAATATTTTATACATCGCAGGAAAACTGCCGCTAAGTGTATATTTTTAAAAATAATATTTCTAAGCACATTTTTTACCTTAGCTGCCATTTTATTATATTGAAATTCACACAGGCAAGTGATACGGTCAGTGTGTAGGCGCCTACTTTTATACTCGTTAGATATCCCCGTGCGCCGGCGCAACTCGCCTCTCGTTCTTAGACCTTACATTAGTCCTATTACGGATGCAATCATTATATTAGTCATTGAAATTTAAGTAAGTAATAAGCATAATATTTAATAACATTTTGTACAGAATGAACTATATATTTTAATTTATTAATATTTAATAAAATATTATATGTATTATTTGTACATACATAATGTATTGTAATAATGACAATAAAAATTGATAAATTCAATACGAGGCATGCGTAATAAAATGTATTATTATATCATATTCTTAATGTATAAAACTAGTATCTGAAATCTTGGCCTAATTTTCAGATTCAGTGGATACGGTAATTGGATTTTGACTGTTCTTTGATCTGGAATAGATAGTGTGATGGAATAGATTAGAAATGAATACTTCATTTTATTCATAACATTTGGAGGGACCAAACGTATTCATTTTTTTCTTTGTATTTCAGGGAACTTTTAGCTTAAATATTATATAATTTTACATATCATTATTTAATTTTCTATCAGAATCTAATTTACGAAGTCATTTGAACCATCTCATTTATTGAACGTGTAGGACATGGAAGAACCTTAAGTAAAAGTATAATAAAACTATAGTAATAATTTCTTTGTTGTAGTAAAGTAATTACATATATATATTTATATTATCATTATTATTTAGTTTTTGGATTTGGCAAATACTATTTAAAATAATAAAATATATATTTGTTTTCATTTATATATTTTTTTTTCTACTTTATGAACAATAGATGTTTCACTGGACTGAGGAACTATTTTTACTTTATGTTATCGTTTAGTTTAGAAAGAACCTAAAGTCAAGAAGAGCTGTCTCTTGCTTTCTGCTCGAATTTGAGAATACCATGTTGAGATGCGAATTCACACAGCAAATAAAATAATAACTCTTAAGTATACACAGATAAGAGTCATTTTATCAAATTACATTTTAATGAAGTCGCCCGTTGTATAATAGATAAAGCTCATTTGTGGTGCAAATATACCCTAGTTTAGTTTAGGGACTGACTGACTGTATATTCATTTCTATTGCGAAATATGTTATAATTTCGTAATGCATGACTTAAGTCGGCGTAGTCAGTAGTGTTATGTGCAGACATGCGTGGTTCCGCAGTCGGTTTTTTTTCTTTGTTTTCATTAATAAATTTATCGTTTTACTTCTGTTTTATTGTTTATTTTTCGACTAAAGAAGTTATGTGTATTGTTATTTAACTGAAAACCAGTACATTATGTAAATAATATTAATCGTAACGTTATTTTGCTGTTAAAATAATTTGAGGCCGTCGTGGTGCAGTGGCACAAGCCTGTGACTGTAAACCCAACGGTTTTGAGTTTGATTAACAACCGAGGGAATTAATTATGATTGATAAATATTTTCATTTTATTGGTCTGGTAATACGGCAAAGCGCGGCGTTGAGTTACGCTGCTCAACACGCAATACCTCATAAATTTGGCAGAACATTGAGAAAGAGTGTCTTAGCACTATCCTCCCTCTGCCTTCACTGCTATATGCTGCGTAAAGCTGAAAAAAATAATTCAATTTGATAAAATGTGTACCACTCCTTATTCACATGTTTGCCTTTTGCAATTTACATGGGCAGGTCAATCGTGCCTCGACCGATACAACGAGACTAGATGACAGGCCACATTAAAACCCTTGCACTGCCATAACGTTGCCAATTCTTTGTGTGACATAAACAGCTTCGTCAACAATACATCAATTCGGCAACTAAACTAATTTTATTTCGCATTTTAAGCTTTAATACAATACAATAAGGAAGATTACCGCTTGATTTATAATGTAGCACGTGTTAACCGCACAATACGTGAAGAAGAACGTGAGTAAAATTTTTTTTCAAATGTTGTCTCCTCATGACGAAACAAGTTTATGCAACGATGAATTGTGGCCGTATAATCTGGAGCACTGTTTATTTTGCCAATATATTCTTTTTTACATATTTCTTAATATTAAAAAACATATTTTTTAATATTATTTTTTATCTGTACATGATGCTGATAACGGCGTGGAAGGCCGTCAATACAACTTTCGAATAAATTATTTAGTTTATTAATTGAATTTTTCTTGTAATTTTGCAAGAAATAAAATAAATATTAACAGATTAGGTTGAAATAAAAATGCACGGTGTATCTTAATCATATTGTTTAAATAATTAATAACTTAATACTCCAATTAAACTCTTACAGTAGTGTAATAAATTAAGCTTAATTATACCGTCAGTCGCGCATACCATGAAATCTTAGAAGCTAACTTAGAATCTCAAATATTTACCAAGTGTAAGTTGTACCGAGGCCGGTAAATGTAGTGTGAGATACAGCAGGAGCGTCAGAGTAAGAAATAGTTGTTTTACCATTTTGTAGTAAAGGAACCCCAACCCCCTTAGATGCAAGTACACCTGCGTAGGGCTGTAGAACAGCTTTTGGATGTGAATATGAATTCAACAATTCTATAGTATTAGGATAACCATTTATATTGGACTGTGCCACAGTATTGTAGATAGATAATGCGTCATTTTGTGGCGTAATTTTAGAAATGGCGGTCAATTTGGCTTTATTGTAATTGTTTTTGAGGTATACAGACTGTTGAACTACATCAGATTGAGTCTTCATTTCCACGTCTGGTTCGTATATGGGTGCAGGTTCTTTGGAATATTGAACTCTGTTAAATGATGATTGACCGATTTCAGCAGGAGAAAAGTAAACGCCCTGGGCGTCAACGCCAGCTCTACAAATGGCCATGCAGGCTACTATTACAGATATCTGGAAAAAAAATATTGTTATCAATTGTGTTTAATTGAATATAATAAAAATAAATAATCAAATTCTATATACCTTATCAATCATCTTTGTAATAACTACGAGCAATACTTATTGAGTGACAGTATGTTGTAAACGTTAAGCTTATATATACTGGAAGTGTATGGAATTTATTTTGTTTCCATTATTCATATGTTTTTTACTATATACTTTAAAACGAAACTTGTTCTGACCTTAAACTTTTGTATGTACAACCGCGTTCAGCAGTTTAACCATGTTTTTGGTACTTGGACTTTTAAGCATTATCGCTTGCTTTAACCCTGAAGGTAGCTTTTGAACTTTGCTCACAATTTAAATTCATTGTCTTTTTAATATATAATAGTATATTTTTAATGAATATGGCCTGCAATAATAAGCCACGAGTCAAAAAAAACGAGAACAATGAAAACACCTTTTTAATTTTTTTTCATTTTCCCGTTATTTTGTTGGTGAGAAGGTTGAATTTAATACATATGCTGTATTATGCAGTCAGAGATCAAAAGGTTCTATTGATGTAATATGTATTTATTTGTCTGTCTGTCTCTTTAATTTTCATCTAATTTTATATAGTTACTTTACTTTCCGGTTGATATATTCCTACACTTATTAATGTGATCTTTGTGCTGTAGCGAAATAGCGGTTGTCGGTTCAATCGACACTCGTGGATATAAGTTATTATAATATTTTTATATCCCTACTTTGAAAATACGAAGTCGGACCTAGAGTTGGGCAAAAATAAAAAAACGATATCTCCTATTAAGATGGATACCTACGCTTTCTATATCTTGGAGGGTTTTTCCTAGATTCACTTCCTATCCTGATACCGGTAAGGTTTTCTTAACATACCCCATTTTCAGAATAAATGTGATTGTGATCTAAAAACAAATACATAGATTATCCTTGAATATTTCTTTAAACCTACTGGCCAATTTAAGATGATTGGCGATAGTCAAGATAAAACGATACTTGTTCTTAGATCTTACGCAATACAATTTAAGAACTGCTCTGAACGTTTCGCACTTATCATATAATACATATATATATATATATATATACATATGTAATATGTATCTATAGTATATAAAATATTAGCATCCGTTAGAAGTGTGGGAGTGACCCAAATAATGTATTGTATGTAAACAAGTTTACATGTCAAGCTATCGTTTTGTACGATTTATATCGCTGTCGATATGTAGCTTTGTGACAGTTGATTACTATTGGATTTGTTTGTTTATTGGCTTACTTATAGTTATATTCAATTCTTCGCAAAATTAAATATGTAACATTTATTAAAAATATTATTATTATTAGCAATACTCGACATAATCATTATATATCTAAATATTATGTAAATTAAAATGACACGTATATTAATTTAAAATGCAAATTAACGTAATTATAGTCAAATATAACATAATAAAATATCTCAATTTAGACATTACTATTGACGATACGAATGTTTGTATTATGTATATCAGTTTCAAGTTAGGTTCCCTCTGTGTATCCCGCACATAGCAGGGTTGGAATAGGGAACCTAGTGTTGAGACACTCTGTTCCCCACTTTTCGCCGGGCAAAGCATGTGTTATTTATATTTAAAAAGGAAAGTGATATACAGTGTTTGTGTATAACACTCTTATTAAGCAATGAAAGTGTAATGCGGTTCAGTTTTTCAACGCATTAATAAAACATGGAGTGGGTAAGTGCCGGCTCATGTTGAATCACAACGAGTTTTTTTTCTCACTGAATCTTGAGCAAGATGGAATAATTGTATATTTTTTTAATTTGAATAAGTTATAGATAATTTAATAACAGACTTCTAAATAGCCGACGATAGAGATTTCTAAGCTTTTTTATAAACATTTTAGTAATATAATTTATTTATAACTGAAGGCTGGATAACCGAATTTCTACTGTATTTTGATAAAATCTCCAACTTTGTACAAATAAGTTAGTAGTAATTAGGTACTTGCTCGTATAAAAATTGAATACATTAAACAGATAAAATAAAATTAAATTAGATAAAATTAATTATAGAAATAAAATGTCCATGAAAATATATGTTTAGAATACAAACGAATACTAAATACAACAAGTGTTTTAAAAAAATCAAAATATGTTATATATTTTTTATACTTTATTAGATTTTAGATCTTTATATAATATATTACTTTATCAGACACCACTCCTATAATGAAAATTATTATTTTTTCATTACATTTTTCCTTACCGGTTTCATACTGTTTTTACATTCATTACATTCATTACATTACATTTACATTACGAACCATGCGGTTACCTAAGAAAAAATTATAATAAAATAAAGCCCATGTAAATCGCTCTCAAACCTAAGATCGATATTAAGATGTTGTTTTTATTCACAGCTATATAGAGTATGAATAAAAACGGGATTTCAAGATCAATCACGGACTTGAGAGCGGTTTATAAATACGTGTCATATATTTATATATCTAACTACCACGTTTTATGGTGAAATATCAGATAAAGCATTACTATTATAAAAATTAATATGTAGAAACATTAACTATTATATGATTAATGGTAACGACCTTTTTTAATATGTATATGTAAATACTATATGTGAATATACGTTTGTTTGAATCGTGTGAAGCATTGTTTGAAATGTGACCTTGATTTACATTTCTACATTCTTACACGGTCAACATTGAAGATTTTTACATCTGTGTGGCAATAGTCCTCACGAAAGTATGAAACTGTCGAAGACCAATTTGACAACACAAAAAGTACAAATTTTAGTCAAAAAGCCATTATACTTTTGTATGGGCTTAACCTCTCGTCAGTTTGATAGTGTTTTTTTTTTAATTTTCTCTATCAATATTGTATTTGTCTTTTCTTTATCAGTATTGTATTTAATTTTGTCTTAAATAAATTGAATAAAAGACTGTAAAGTTAGTATCCGTTAAAGTGTACTTTTATGATAATAATTTTGATAAATATTAATTTCTAGCTAATTATGGTGAGACCTGCTCTCAATGTGTAAAGTAGATTGTGAATCATAAATATTAACACCGTCCGCAAAATCGTGTGCTTCATGCCTATGATACTTAAGTTTTCATACTCCAGGGCCCTGTTCGTGTTTTACTATAGATCGTGTCATTATAAATAACTTAAATATTAATTACCACAGTATATGGGATATATATATATATATTTTGAATTTCATTTATTTTTTGTACTGACGAATTATTAATATTTCATAGTATAGTCTATGTTTCCAGCTCCACTTCACTCCAGTCTCGAACATTTGACGAGCAAAACTCAACGCCACGCTTTGTCTTGTTAACGGAGTGAAAAAATAAAAAGAATATTGGTTTTAAATAAATAAAAAAATATTTGTTCATAAAAAAAACAATCTATAAACAATAAAATTGTCATCGATATTATCTTACCGTAAAAGCCTCCAGCCCTCCACCATAGAAAATTAATCACAACCTAGCCTTAACCTTTTTACTTCCAACTGTAGATGAACGACAACTTTGTAAACATTGTGAGAATCGCATACTTTAGAAACAAAGAATTCGCATTATAACCTATCTAGTACTTAATTATACGATCTTTCATAGAGCGAGCCTTGAGTCAGCGCAAAATGTTATCTATTTTTATTACATACGTACAGTTAGGAAAATAAACATAAATTATATTATTTTGGTTGAAATATTGCAAATTACGTATAATGTAAATTTAGAAATCTTAATATAATATTTGATAATGAATAAATACATTTTAAAAGTAAATAGTTGAGGTGAAAATATATTTATATTATTATTAAGTAAATATTTATTGCTATCTAAAATAAAGATAAACAATGTAAAATGTTGCATTGTAGAATTTATTTTAATAGTTTATACCCTTTTACTAACAGGATTTTGCTGTCCGTACCGTACCGAGCCTTGCTTGTACGGCCTTCTTAAATATATTATTGTTTAAAAAATTGTATTAAAAATTTTATACGAGAAAATAATACCTTTTAAAATAAAAAAA